>JAUYWG010000446.1:0-15273 GCA_034779775.1 Enteromius afrohamiltoni | reverse complement strand
CGGAGGTGGGAGTTGAAGACCTCCCTGACAGGGGGCTCTGCTAAGCGTTCCCAACAGACCCTCACAGAACGTTTGGGCCTGCCGAGTCTGTCCAGCTTCCTCCCCCGCCAACGGATCCAGGTGGTGATCAGTTGACAGCTCCGCCCCTCTCTTTACCCGAGTGTCCGAGACATACGGCCGGAGGTCAGATGAAACAACCACAAAGTCGATCATCGACCTCCGGCCTAGGGTTCCCTGGTACCAGGTGTACTGATGGACACCCTTATGCACGAACATGGTGTTCGTCACAGACAAACTATGACTAGCACAGAAGTCCAACAACAGAACACCACTCTGGTTCAGATCAGGGGGGGGCGTTCCTCCCAATCACGCCCCTCCAGGTATCACTATCATCGCCCACATGGGCGTTAAAGTCCTTCAGTAGAATGACGGAGTCTCCAGTTGGGAAGCCTTCCAGCACCCCTTCCAGAGACCCCAAGAAGGCCGGGTAGGCGCAAACAACAGTGAGAGACCTACCCCCGACCCGAAGGCGCAAGGAAACAACCCTCTCGTTCACCGGGGTGAACTCCAAAACACATGACGGCTAAGCTGGGGGGCTATGAGCAAGCCCACACCAGCCCGCCGCCTCTCGCCGCGGACGACTCCAGAGTAGTGGAGAGTCCACCCGCCATCAAGGAGTTGGGTTCCAGAGCCCGAGCTGCGCGTGGAGGTGAGCCCGACTATCTCTAGACGGTATCTCTCAACCTCCCGCACTAGCTCCGGCTCCTTCCCCCCCAGCGAGGTGACATTCCATGTCCCAAGAGTCAGATTCTGTGTCCGGGGTTTGGGTCGCCGAGGTCCCCACCTTCGACCACCGCCCAACCCACAAAGCACCGGCCCCTTATGGTCCCTCCTGCAGGTGGTGGGCCCACGTCGCTCTTTCGGGCTGGACCGAAAGTTCAGCTGCACGTGGCAAACGCTGCCAGTATGAAAGCACAAACATCGCGCACCACTCACACGCTGCTTACGCCCTGCTGACGCGTGCAGTGTAAAACCAGCGTTAGTCACACACTGACAAATAAACACTTTACTAAAGGGTTGTAAGAGTTTCACTGAAAATATCCAGACGAACGGTCTGTTATAATACAGCCCTTTAAAACTAAAAAGCACTGAATACAGGCTTTCCAGACGGAAAACAAACGATTCAAAATAAAAAAAACACACACAGTTCCGGTGCCTGAATGTGTACTTTCTCAAACTATAACTCTGTAAACAAGTACTATAATATTTATATTGAGTTTATCGGGTTATACACGTTAGATCTTATTCAGAACCAACATTTTTTTACTCCTCTCCTGTTGCTATTCTCCTCTCTCTCTCTCTCACGATTTTCTGTATCAACCAATCCCATCAGACTCACCTATCTGGGAGGCGGGTTTAAACTAATAATCACCTATTAGACCAAACTCGACCAAACTTAATAGTGAAAACCACGTTTTGCTCAAGTGCATTTCAACCAACCTTTCATTCTCTTAAAGGGGACATGCAATTATACATAACCTTCATGTTCATTATGAAAAATGAACAAACAAATAAAATCTTAGCAGAATAGCTTTCTGTTGTTAAAGTTTTACTAATAACCTAGATGGTTATCACTAATTATACATTATGTGTACCACGTTTAGAGGAACCCTTACTCCACAGTACAAGCACTGCATGCTCATATAACCCGCCTAGCTAGGGGGTTACAATAAGAACAGTTTTAATATGTTACAATATTTACTTATTTATGGTTATAGCTTTGAAGAGTTTGATCATTTATAACTAGGGGTGGGCATAGATAAAAATTTTTCAATTTAGATTAATCTAGATTAAAATGGCTCATTTGAATTCTACCAAAGGCATTCAGAATATGTATGCTACCTAAATAATGACTAAATGTAAAGCCTTATTTGGACGGGACTAGTTTTTCAGGGGGTTGTTAGAGAACCCCCACAGACCTACTTGGTGATTTTAATCCCGTCCGAATCTGCCATGTCTATGTTTTTCTCTCACAATCTCTGTGATAATTCTAAAGTCCAAATGCGATGTCTGTGATATCATTTTTCACAACACGTTATACACGCCAACAGGATATGCCGTAGATGCTCTTACTGTATGCACATTTAATATATTTTGATACATAAAATAAATAAATAAATAAATAGAAATAAAGAGCCAGATCACATAAACTGTTAAGACTGACTATTGTAGTATCAGTATCGTTCATTTCTGCACTCGGTTACATATGTTTTAATTATTAAAGTTAAACATGGGTTTACAACAAATAAAAAACATAATAATTGAACTAAAGTAACCACACATTAACCTTGTCTTGTACCACCTCTGCGTTTTCCCCTGTTTTTGTATGTTCATTGTTTACCTGGATTCCTGTTGCCGACCTCGATTGCCTTTTGGACTACGACTCTCGCCTCTTCTCCCTGGACACTGTTTGTTTATCGCCTGACCCATTGCTTGTTTACTGGATTCTCTCTCGGTTTTGCCTCTTACAATCCTGTCTGCCGTTGTCGACTCAGCCTGTTGTTCTCCTCTTTGATTATTATTAAACACTTGGCAATTGGATCCGACTGCCTCCTTGCTCATTCGTTACAGACACATTATATATATATTATTATTTTGATGGTAGCATTAGTAGTGTGTCACTAAATACATGCTAACACTTTGTCTTGATGGTTCCTGAACAGACACTAAGTATAGGATACTTTGCAAGTGTGAACATTCTCTCTACCCTACCTAGTTCTACTAATACTCTTAGCTTTATATAATAAACATTGCATTTTCTTCAGTTGAAAGTATTAGCTAGCTCACATTAGCCTGAATATTAAACTCACAGAAACGCTCAAATAACACTCAGCACCTAAACACTCACAAGATGTTCTAAGGTACCGTGTAGATCTTAAATAAACAATGTTAAGATATAATAGCCTATTCTAAATGAAGTATGTTTAATATGGTGTTCAGTGTGTGTTATAAATAATCATACTCTTAAAAGTTATAATCTCAAATACATAAATATTATATTGTGTTATAATTGTTTTTATGATTATTCATGAGATGTTATAACACATTAAAAGTTAATTTATAATGCATTGTGCATTCATTAAAATGCCCTAAGAATACCCTTATCATGTATTATAAATATGGGCTTCATAGAAAGTGGTACCATCAACCAGCTTTTAAAATGTTCAGTGAACACACAATATATAACAAAACTGGGTTCTGATAACTAAAGATGAAGCATTAACGAAGCATGTAACAGTAGTACATTTTTAAATCTTCTTATTTAATGACATTACAAAAAATGTAAAACATCAACTTCAGTTTTGTTTTCTTAATACCAACTTTTTCAAATAACAAAGAGAGCTTAGACGTTTAAATACAGTATAACAATACACAATAAGACATGTAAAGTACTGTAAGCAATGTTTCAGACAGATTGAAATGCAAAAGAACACATCTATAAAGAACAATAATAAAGAATCTGAACATTTTCATCTAAAGTTCCAATATTTTTTCTAGGCTGGTGTGATTTAGTCCAGATTTGCAAAAATGTAGCTTCAAAAATGGCTGCAAATAAATATGAAATATTTAGTGCCGTTTAAACAGCAATGCAAGATTCAGAATGACTGTTTAAAAATGTGTAAATATTGACTTCTGTTTGTCTCCATGACAAGTGATGAAAAGAAGGTAATGTGTGTTCAGAAAAGAAGTGCTCACTTATGTTCAATAAAATACATTACTGTTTAAAATGAGCAATTATTGAACGTGGGTTAGATCCATTTAAAAGACCAATTATTATAAGATAAAAACAAAAATAAATAAATAAATAATTATTCTTTAAAATGATGAAAAAGGCCCAGACAGATATTCTCCAAAATACTGCTATTCAGCACACATTGCTCATGTGAATTGTGTGTTTGCTCACATGATTTACAGTAGAAATATATTTTCATGCATGTCTGACTTTTTTATGATATCATATTGTTTTGGAAAGTATTTAATTATTTAATGTGGACAAAAGTTGGATTATTCAGGACATAGATGCACTTTTAGCAGATCAGGATGGACTCACATTTTCCAAAAAGAATAAGGCTCATTTGAATATGGCAGCAAATCTATGGCATTAATAAGCGAGCGCACCACTGATGCTGGTGAGTGCGGTAAATCATTTCCGCGAGAGGAAAACAGATCTGCATGTGAGGAAACGGGACCGAGATCATTTCAAACCCTCGCATACATACATACGAGTGCTTAAATTGCGCGCAGATGACATATCAAGTGCGTGAGGGTTTAAAATGTATGGCAAGCCAACAGGGTCAGAATTACGCTACAGATTATGCAATATTAATATTAACATATTAAACGCCGTTAAATATGCTGCTTTAAGCCGTTGTTACGAGTTTGATGTTAAAAGTTGTTGAAACGGTGATATTCGTAACACTTAAAGACTTTGTGTAGGCCGTGTGTGGGGTGAATCAATAAGAAAAAGACGCTACCAAGAAAGACCTTTCAATGTTTTAATAATTATAGTAATAAGGTCAAAATTAAGGGGCAAAAAAAAAGTATTTACAAGTAAAAAAAAGAAATAGGAGTGTCATTCCAAAATAAAGAAATCATCAAAACAAAACAACCTCCTTAGGCTAGTCCCTGGTCTAACCTGCCAAACAAAAATGTGAAACAGAAACACGTTTCCTTCAGCGTATCCGACGCCCTGAATAACTAACCTATGTATAGAAAAATAAAAAAATACAATAGTGGCAAGACACTCAAAACTAACAGTCAAGGTTCACTAGGAAAATAAAAAGGGTCTGACACGAGTACCTGTCTTCGGCACAAGCTGGACACCACCAGTTAACTTAATACCAACAAACTGCCCACGCAGAACTTAACAATCAGGTTAGAAACACACGGTAGGTCAACAAGTCTTTAAATGAAGGAAAACGGTAGGGCACTAGTAGCAAACAAGCTGGTACACCGTCACAGTCTGTATGAGCCCTCTTTATAGACCTTCCTAATTGCCAGGTGTTCGGAGTTAGGATGGTGATTGACAGTAACCTCGGCCAATCAGGAACCTAGAAGGGTAGAAGAACAGAACAAAAACAATACAAGACAAATGCAAAATAAACAATAAAACATACGTGGAACGTAACAGCCGTATTGGTGCCGCTAAAAAACGCACAAAAATACTTAAATGACGGCGTTTCAGTGTGCAAGAAAAGCGCCGCTTTTTACCCCATTCATATTGCCACTTGATGCCATAAAAAACGCCGTTTTGGTTGCACAGAACTTGCGTCACTTATGGCGCTTTGCTTATAGTATAATGAGTATAATGATTTCCACAGCCAGTAATATTGAATGGTTCTAATCCAATCAGTGATGAACAGAACCAGACCAGACCAACTGATCAAACTGATAATTTTAGTAATTCTCATCAAATTAAAAATAGGGCAAGAAAAACTTAATTTTGCTTTGTGAACATGTGTTATAAGGCGATCCTCCGTGGCTCTGTCTGACCGGCATTAGCGGGAATCTACCCGGAGTATTAACGTTCCTACCCGGACCCATTTGACCCACGCACCTCGGGGACTTCCGCCCCAGGTGCGGCTTGTTATCTAGCCTTTATAAGGAAACGGACGATCGCTGATCAGTGCGAAGTTTTGTTCGTTCATCGACAACTCTAAGCGTTTCTCTTTGGATATCTTTGGACTGCCTTTGTGTTATTACCCTGACTGTTTACACACCTGTGATTCTTGTCTGTTGCCCCGACCTTAGCCTGGATATATTTTCTTTGATCTTTGCCTGGGATCCCGACCCTCCGCCTGCCTAAAGTTTGTGCCTTTGTCTTATCTCTGCCAGTGTTGTTGTTGTCGATTGACTCAGCCTGTACGACCATGTTTCAAAATGAACAGCTTGCAAATGGATTCTTACTACTCTGATGCATCACAGAAAACTTTGCCAACACCGGATCCAGCGGCTGTGTATCAACTCGCCTATGAGATATCTCGCAAGGGATCTGTTCTAACCACCAAACTGGCGTTGGTGTGTTCCCTTCTCACGGGCAGAGTATATAAATATAAAATATATATTTTTCTTCTCACCACAGCTACATCTATTTAATACTGTAAAAAAGAACAGTTATATTCTGAAGTAGTACAACTTGAAATAACACTTCTGTTTAAATGTATTCGGGATGTAGCTGTCACGTTGCACTCTGGCACGAAGACTCAGAACAAGGTGCACTCAGCACGGCGTATTTTGCGGTGCCAATACTGCTTAAAACGCTGTATATAATGGCGTTTAGTATGTTAACGCACATAATCTAGAGTGTAATTCTGACTCTGTTGGCTTGCCATAGAAATGAGCTCGCGGGCTCCGTTTCTTCGCATGTAGATCTGTTTTCCTCTCATGGAAATGATTTACCAATGGTGTGCTTGCTTATTAATGGCATAGATTTGCCACCATATTTGCAGCCGTTGCTTCATCAGCGGATCTGCAAACCTGTTTGCTTCAAATGAAGCTCTTTGCCTCTTGTTATTATTATACCTCTAATGTAAATCAGGGATTTTTGATGCACAGGTGATGAAAGCTTTATTATTTTCATAGATCTCACAGATGTAGACATAATTAATAATCTGTTTAAATTTGTGATTTGTACCTGTTGATCTTATCTGATCTGAGATTGAAGAGTGTGTTATTGTTCTCTACAGGTTGAGAGATTGTGGTATCACAGATGAAGTTTGTGCTGCTCTGACTTCAGCTCTGAGATCAAACCCTGAACACCTGAGAGATCTGAATCTGTCTCAGAATAATCTAGGAGATTCAGTGTCTCTTCTCTCTGCTGTTCTGGAGGATCCTCGCTGTAAACTAGAGAAACTGTGGTAAGATCATCTCTCTGACAATTACATGTATTTGTCATATTTTTGTAAAATTTAAGAATTAAAAAGTTTGATGCGTTAAATCTCAATGACATGATCTGGTGAAATTGTTCATTTTCACTTTTTTTTCTTTGAAATAACCTTTAAGTATACAATATTTAGATATATGTCATCATTTTATATGTAAGGAATAATTGACAACAGACCGTTGAATTCTTAGAAAATAATTGACTCCTGAGTTGAAGCTACACGACAGGTGTGCATTTTATAAGAATTCAACGAACCAAAGTCAATTATTCCTCTCATACTATGGTTACCACAGCTCAACACATCGATCAGATGATATATTTCAAGGTATTTGTCCAGTCTTTGTACTTAAATGCTATTGTGAGTAAGATTTATTTCTTCCACATCTCATCCAACACCTCCTGCAAGTAACGGAGACTTGAGCTGTTAATATCAGACTAATGCAGCTAATAACCAAGTCTGAGTCTGTGTGTCTCGACAGCAATGTCTCTAATAGTGAACCTTCAAGTTCATTTTCTTCACAAAACAGCACCATTGTTACCTTGCTTGTGAGAAGTGTAATGTAGCTTGGATTCCCAGAAGTCTATATTTTGTAAATATGGGAAAGGCTAAATAAGGTAGTTCTGGTGTGGACAACAGACAAACATTTCATATCTGCATTTTGTATCTTGTATCTTTTTTTTCTAATGATTTTGATGTACATTTTTGGTAATTGATCAAGCAGACTTGCTGGAACACATTTCCAGAGAATCTCCCTAATATGCATTTGAAGTAAAGAATAATTGCACAGGTAAATAATGATATTTATTAACTCTTTCCCCGCCAGCAGTTTTATTTTTTTTAAGTTACCAGCCACCGCCAGAATTCTCGATGGTTTTTACCTAAATTTGACAGCCTTCGGGATATTTTATTTCAGAATATTTCATTCTATATTTGTGTGTTCATGTTTTATCATCACTTGAATGCAGACTGGTTTTATTAGAAATACAACATTGTGGAAGAAAAACTGAGAAAAATTATTTTTTTTAATCAAAGTAGTGCATTTTCTAGCAAAATACATTCAGATATAATATTCTTTCACCTGTAAATACTTATATGAATAATTGAAATTGCATTCAATAAACAGAACAAACAGACACACACTCACACGTTAACACAAACACACACGCATGTTGGTTTATGTGTTTTATGGGGTCTCTCCATAGCAGAGTATATGAGCGGAGTGCAGCGGCAAGAATTTCCGCTCCACTCTCAGAGCATTTCATGATCACTCCGCTCCGGGTTTACCATTTCCCGCTCCTTACTCCAGCTCCACTCCCTCCTCACTTGATCCATGAAAAAATGTCTCTAATTAAAACTCCACTGTAATTTTTCATAATTTATTTATTTTTATATCGAAACATCTGTGCATTCAGTGAAAAACAAATCAACATGAAACATCAACGTGCTTTAGTAGAACAGTAGCTATATGAGCCCAAGCCAAATATATATTGGCTATCGTTTAGCTCACTTTTGAACAAAATAAAATACAAATGCTGGATGTGGCTAGATTAAATAAATAACCAGAAGAAAAGCATTACATTAAATAAAATAAAATAACTAAACTAAAATAAGTTAAACAAGTGGCCAAACGGAAACAAAATGCATGTAGGCTATTGTTGCCTTTTCTTAACTTGTAATCACCTCCCCGCACTCACATTCTCCTTTGTCGTCATTTAAGATACATTTGTATTTTTTAATTAACCTTCTTTAAAATAGTATTTCAGAAAATCCATCTTTCTGTCAGAGGTGCTTAACTATGCTTTACACAACATGAATTTAACGCAGTTGCATTATGGGCTAGAGCGGTAGTGGAGCACTCCCGGAGCGTCAGAAAATCGTGACGCTCCGACTTTCAAAAAATCCGCTCCAAGCTCCAGGCAAAATCATGTCTCCATAGGTGTAATGGTGTTTCTACTGTACAGACTGTATGTGGTATTGTCCTACACTGAACCTACACCTAAAACTACCCCTTAGAGGAAACTGTGTGCATTTTTAGACTTTCAAAAAACTTTGAAATTGATGATAATTTATAAGCTTGTTTCCTCATGGGGGAAAATGTCCCCACAAGGTCACAATTTACTGGTATTCCTATCTTTGTGGGGAAAATTGGTCCCCATAAGGTGATAAATACCAGGTTCACATACACACACACACACCATACATGCATATGTTTATAAATTCACAAATACATATACATTTGTTTTTACATACGTTTACACACACAAACACACATGTTGGTTTTTGTGATTTATGGGGACTCTCCATAGGCGTAATGGTTTTTATACAGGACAAACTGAATGTGGTATTGCCCTACACTGACCCTACACCTAAACCTACCCCTTACAGGAAACTGTGTGCACTTTTAGATTTTTAAAAAAACACCATTTTGTATGTTTTTTAAGCCTTTTGAATTACGGGGACACTGAAAATGTCCTCATAAAACACCTACATATTGTAATACCTATGTCATACCCATGTCATTATACAAATTTGTGTCCTCATAAACCACATAAACCCGCACACACCAACACACACACACACACACACACATTTAGGCTACATGGATGCATACATACACACATATGTATATACACACATACTTATACACATACACACATATTTATAGATCATGCACGCACACACACAAACATACATACATAAATATTCACATTCGACAAGTATCGATCTATCTATGACATAACTAGAGATGTTTCTGTGTCTGGAAATGTAAACTTCATCCTGATCAGATTCAAAATGGTCAAAACATGATCTACATTGCTGATCTATATTGTCTCTTGTTTATCATCTTTTTTTTTTTTTGAGCCGGTAGACCCGGGAAGTCCCCTAACTCATTCAGGACATGCGCTACAGCTTTTCTTACCACAATACACCTAGAACAGGGATTTATGTAAAAACTTGTCTTTGGCAGGGAAGCATTGTTTCTTACAGTTTTTTACAATTGTTTACACTCTGAAATAAACATTTCCACACAATTTGCAAAATTCTACTCCAAGGAGCAAAACACCGACACTGATTTGCACAACATTACACACAATGTCTGCTTCACTCATTTTTCAAAAAATGACACACAGTGATTTGTAAAATTCTACACACATTTCAACACCTTAGACACAGATAAAGATTGTGAAGTTACTTCCTTGTCATTACAAAGCCCCGGATTGCCAATGACTACACTAATGAACAAACTGGATAAAAACATCCACAAGGTGTGGAAGCACACATCTACTCATTTAAAAACGCAGCACTCAGGTGTGCTATAAAAGGCAGCAGGTGAGTTCACCTGTATTCCTAAAAAATGGAAGGAGCTAGAAGAGTGAGAATGAGAGGGGGAGCTCAAAGAGGAGAAGAAGGAGGTAGAGGAAGAGGCCTAGGAAAAGGAAGAGGTAGAGAATGACTTGAAGAGTTGATAGAACCTGAACAAAGAAGACAAGGGTCAAATTTGACTCAATAAATCCGTGCAACACTTATTGACCATGTTATCAACCATGGACTGACACTGATGGAAGCTGGACATAGATTTCAAACAAATCTAAGCAGAAATACTGTTGCATCATATTTTTATTTGTCTACAGATTTTATTTGTTTCATTTATTTCATTGTTGGTTGATTACTGTAACTGATTATGGTAAGAAATACTGTATTTCTAGAATTGAAATAAATACTTGAAATATTCACTCTGCGTCAAGTGTTGTGCAGTGCTTGGTAAGTTTATAGTAGGCCTATTTGTGTACATTCTCCCTATATCTCAAACTAATCTGAACGAATGTTGTGGGTTTGTCACTATTTTGTTTTGGCATCAAAATGATACCTTACAGAACAATGTCTGCCCAAAATTCTAGCACATGCTATTTACAAAAATGAGTTTTTTTTACAAATGTGTTTTTTATTTATCACAGCAGTGTGAAACTGTCTGCAATAAAGTCTGATTATTGAGGACTGTGTTGGTTAAATAAAAACATATAGCATTTTCACAAATATGTGTATATGTATTGACTGAAATGTGTAATTTTGCAAAAAATCTAGGAATTCTGCATATTGAGTGTATTGTTTTGACAATCGTGATTATATTTTGAAATTAAGAACCTGCTTTTCAAAATTGTGTGCAAACAAGTGAAAAAAAACTGTAATTCATGAGATATCTCGTCAGTGGCAGTGAATGAGTTAAAATGGGTTTATGTGAAGATTGTTTTAAGTAAACTTAAGCTAGACGTTATTAGTAGTTAAAGTCTAATAAATGTTAAAATTGATAGCTCTCAATTATATTGTAATGGCTTTAATGGCAGTAGACAATTGCTAAATATTAGGAAAAAAAAGAAACTGTCCTCGTAACATCAGTAGTATCAGTGGTACTCAGTCGTCATGAAGTCATATGAGAGACTGATCCTGGCCTACCTGAATGACATCACTGGACCCTTGCTGGATCCTCTTTAGTTCTCCTGCAGAATTAAGAGAAGTTTAAAATTAACACAGCTCTCTGTGCCCACCTTCATCAGTCAGTGGATCACCAGCCTCCTGACAGACAGGCAGCAGCTAGTGAGGCTGGGCAAACTCACATCCAGGACTCTCACTATCAGTACTGGAGCTCCTCAGGGCTGTGTTTCACTCCTCACTGCTCTTCTCTCTCTACACGAATTACTGCACCTCTAAAGACCCCTCTGTCTGCCTCCTGAAGTTTGTGGACGGCACTACAGTCGGCCTCATTAGGGATGGAGACGAGTCTGCTTACAGACAGGAGGTTAAAGAGCTGGCTGTCTGGTGCAGTCTCAACAACCTGGAGCTTAACACGCTCAAAACATTGAGACATGATAGTGGACTCCAAGAGAAGCCCCCTGCTCTCCCCCCACTCACCTTCATGGACAGCACTGTGGCTGCAGTAGAGTCATTCAGATTCCTGGGCATCACCATCTCTCAGGACCTGAAGATATCAGAAGACTACAACGGGCAGTCAGGACTGCTGAGAGGATTATCCGAGCCTCTCTACCCAACCTCCAAGACTTTACATCTCCAGAGTGAGGAAAAGAACTAAGAAAATCACTCTGGAGTGGACCCCTCAAACCCAGCCCACTCTTTCTTGGAGCTGTTGCTAGAGAGCACTGAGCACTGAAACAGCCAGACCCCTGGTGTCCAGGGGGCCATGAACACAAGAACAGTTTCCCCCAGGCCATATCCCACCTGAACAACACATAACACCTCAGTACTGTACGTCTGTAAATAACTCATCAAACCTTCATCTGGAAATAGCACATATGCACATTCACACTTCTGACATTTTCTTTTTCTGTTTTTATTACTATTGTTATTTATCATTTATTGCCTACACTCAGTTTTATTAGTTTTTATATTATCTTAATTACACGTATGTTTGTACTGTCTGACTAGAAGTTCTTAACACCAAGACACATTTCTTGTGTATGTAAACAAACTTGACAATGAAGCTCATAATGATTCAGATATATAAAAAAAAATGTCATTAAATAAATATTAAGCATTTTGAGGAAAATAATATCAAATATACCCCAAGGTAAAAGGTGCATTTAATATTATTTTCCTCTAAATCACAAAAATACACAGTAATTTACATGATAATTAACAGTTTAAAGACTTTATTTGTTGACAGGACATGATTAGGTTCAGGTGGTATATAATATTGGGTGTCCATCTTAGAGATAATCAGCATGTTTAGATTGAAACCATCATATTTAACATATAACATGGTGTATTAATCAGCATATAGGATATTGTTTGCTGTTTCTACTGTAAATCTCTATTCAATTATTATGTGTTCTTCTTAATTTTTTATATTGACATTTTAAGTATATTTATTGAGCAAAAATTAATTATTTTATTTTTCAAAATAAGCCGAAAATAGTAGATAGTAAAAGGCACCCTTGCCACTTACGTTTCTAAGATTTTTAAACCAAATAAACTTTTTTTTTTTTACATTAGTTCTTCTGTAGATGTGATGTTGCTCCGTTTTTTTTTTGATGCAACAACCATTTTCTGGAGTTTTAGTTGCTTCTGGCACCTTTGATTAATACTTGTTTGATCCTTCACCACAACAGATTTTCACTTAGAAAATAAGAATAGTTGAATAAAGTTAATTTATTTATTTTGCACATGAGAAGTATTCTCATAGCTTTGTAAAATTACAGTAAAACCACTGATGTCACATGGATGTCCTTGCTACGTTTCTGGGTGTGGGAAAATTTCATTTTCAATTTTAATTTTTGGGTTAACTAACTCTTTAAGACTGTGTGAAATACCTGTACAATAAAGGATTCACCTTCAGAGAAATGTATAGTCTGTCAAGAGAGTGAAGAGTGTTTGTTCTCTACAGGTTGAGAGATTGTGGTGTCACAGATAAAGGTTGTGCTGCTCTGGCTTCAGCTCTGAGATCAAACCCTGAACACCTGAGAGAACTGGATGTGTCTCAGAATAATCTAGGAGATTCAGTGTCTCTTCTCTCTGCTGTTCTGGAGGATCCTCGCTGTAAACTAGAGACACTGTGGTAAGATCATCTCTCTGACAGTCACATGTATTTGTCCTCAGTAAGACCTAAATCAGCTGTAAAATAAAAGTTTGATGAATAGTTGTTGTTTTTTTCCAGATCTATTTATCAGTTTCATCTAATTTTAGTTTGAATGACAGTTTATAACATAAAGATATAAAGCCTACAAATATCTGGTCTAACTGCTTGTTTTACACCCTTTCACCAAACTTTTAAGTGTACTGCTCTGACTCTTCTTGGCTCTGAGTGTACAAGAAATATTATCAAATCTGTCCATTTGAACTCCTGGAGCATGAGCTCATTGTTGCTCAGCTGGTCTCTGCAGAATCTAATAGAATTTAATAGAAATATATACATGGTGTGATTTAAGGAGGTCTTGGTCTATGTCTGCGTTGCCCCGGAGGGTACTGCAATTGTCTGCCAAGCCCTGGAAGGCGCTCCCGCCGTCTGGTCTGCCCCGATGGTCGTCTCCGCTGCCTGCACCGCCCTGGTGGAGTGATGGGTTCTGACACCACGTCACAGCTAGAGGGGCTGTGTGGTGTCAAATCGCGGTCCCGGTTACGCAGCCTGCTCCTCGAGCTGTAAGACCTGAACCAACTGGGCTGAACCTGGCACTGACGGGGTTAAACATGGCCCCTGTCATCATGAAACGGGACTGTAACCCGTTTTTTTGCGGTTTGAGAACTGTAGGGGATTTTCTTGGTACTGGCAACCGCACCGGTGAATCTGACACCACAGAGATTTTGCGCTGGTGGATTAGTCTCAGCAGACTTGGCCGCCATTGTGCAAGCCAGCTCAAATATATTTGCAATCTTCCTCACCTTGTCCAACGAAGTGATCGCTGGTAGCAGATTGTATGATTTCGGAGTTGGACCTCGTCGGATTGAGAGATGGCTACCAGGCAACTGAATCCACGAATGTGGACCGAAGTTCGCGAAGATGTGTTGTGAATTCTTGTTCTGTGTGGTCGGATTTTCTGTCACTGATGAACGCTGTGAATCGCTACCTCGTTTCACAGCAGGCTAGAGAGACACGGAAAGCAGGAGTTCGAATGAGCAGTTAACATTTATTAAGCAAAACAGGATACAAAGACACTGACAAAAGAGCAAAGGTACATGTGGACAGACACATCAACATAACTTTAACATCCGACAAACGATCAAGACATGGGGAGTGAATTTATACAACGACTAATCAGTCACACCTGGACAAAACACAGCTGGCAGGGAGTGAACACTAATGACGAGGGCGGGGTTACAAATGAGAGACAACATGGGGATACAAAAGGTAAACGAGCACATGGAACTAGACATAAGCAAAAACACATGCACAAGACAACAGACAAGGTACAAGGCAACTCCTACGGCGTGATAATTAGTGTCACTGTAACCAAGAATCATAAAAAGTGGTCAAATGTTGAATCTGAATCTAATCTCAACATCAAATCAGCTGCCAAAATATATTTGCTGTGATTTCTGATACATTTTAAAGGTGTTTTTTTAAGACATCCCCCTCTAATTTGTTCATAAATCACATACTGGTACTTATATACACTGAAAGATGTTCAAAATAATGATGGGGACATTATCAACCCTGGCAAAAAAGTGGCACATATACATACATTCATCATTTTGTGCAGTTCATTAAGATTGTTTATATATTGTATATATGTGATTAATTTTATGTATAGCATTAATATGCAGGAATTAATTAACGCTATACCAGTATTCAATCAGTGTTAAACAGCCATCCTTAATATTA
>JAUYWG010000445.1:0-15283 GCA_034779775.1 Enteromius afrohamiltoni | reverse complement strand
GGCGGAAACTAAAACTCGGGGGAAGGTTCCCGCTGCCGACGGTCGGAGAGCGCCACAGAAGCGCTGTCTGTGACAATCATGTTTTATTGTGCAAAAGAATAGTTTGTGCTGTAATAAACAAATACAATAATGTATTTAAATATATAGTAAAAGTAACAATGTATTTAAATAAAATATACAAGCTATATAGTAAAATCTATTTAAATCTTGTATATTTTGTAATTTACATTTTTCATATTTTATTGTACAATAGAAAATATTTTATTAATATCATTATTTTACAGTACAATTTTTATTTGTTTTAAAACATACATATTTAAATATATAGTAAAGTTATGTATATAATTGAGTAGTCTCCTTTTTTATATAGGGTAAAATATATTTAAAATCTTGTAAAAATGTATTAAATATATATTGAAATAAAATGCATAAAAATATGTTTTTCAGGTTAAATTGATAACAGCTTATTTTGTGCATATTTACATACACGGCCCATGTATTTGAGTCAGAAGCTAGTAACAGCTCATGCATGCTTCTAGCCTGGACGTCCGTGCATGTATAAGTCATGTTCTTGTCTCATTGGTTCTTTTGAATCCAAATTTAGCCCATGCAGACTCATGCATAAATCCCAGTTGCTTATATCATATGACATTTATTTGGGAGGCGAATATAAATCCTTTTTAATCCAATGCGTTTAGGAGGGATTCACTAAGAATTTATCGTGCTGGTGTTGGTGAATCAGACACTGCTCTGGGTTTATTTCAGAGCTTGTTATCTATTGGCTCGGAGTGGTTTGTTTCCCAGCAGCATGCTTTCACTGGGATGTATGCCTCTGTTCGTGTGCGGTATGACACCTGGCGACTGCGTATCTGTGCGTGTGTGTGTGTCTGTATTTACTGTTCACCTGATGAGTTTTGATCAGGAGATGGACCACAGAATTGAGGCCGAAATGGGAGGTGTGTGTGTGTATATATATATGTTTGTGCCTTATTGGGAATTTGAAGTGTGATTGACAGGGGAGAAGTCTATTAGCTGAGATTGTTAACTCCAGGGCACAGTAGAGGCTGTTATCGGCTGCAGACAGCCGTGAAAGAGCCCGTCTGATTCACAGGAAAGCCATTGTGCATTTCAAAGGTGTTGTCTGAGTGATTCGGGTCTGGGCTGACACCACAGAGAGGAAGAGAGAGCGAAAACACAGGAGAGAATGTGCTGGAACCCACAATGATCAATGGACTTTTAGACATCCCCGTATACCTCCAGCCCTCGCACTCTTCCTACTGCCCTTCGTCTCTCGGAGGAACTAGCGTGACAGTCGTGGATAGAAAGGCTGGGGTGAAAGGAAAGCTAAATGTTTCAAGTTAAACTGGAGTGAGGCGGTTTATCTGGCTGCCTGCTCGTGTTGGTGTGTGGGCTGTGATTGGCATTACATTGGAGTCATCCTTCTCTAGGATGGCCGCTTGCGTCTGAATGCTGCGAGCAGCGGTTCATCTATTAGGTGTTGAAAGAATGAAAACGCACTGCACCTGAATGTAGCATGTGACTGGTGTATTGTTATAGTGCATTGGCTTAAAACTTAAGACTTGTCAGTGCCTTTGTTTTGTCTGTGGATGCACACCAACAATGTTTTTTTTTCCAAGGCATGTTTATGAAATTACTTAAAGCTGTAACTTTTTATTGGTTAAAAATAATCCAAAGTTAACTTCTGAGCAAGTGCACAATCAGCAAAAGTATCACCTTACTTCACAACAACTATTTATAAAAAATGTTTTCTAATTTAAGAAGTACAGGTGGGTTTTCACGGGAAATTCGAGCATGGCATGTCACATCTGTAAACATAAAGTCTGAATCTACGAGGCTGAAGCATGTGAGGATACTGCATTTTAGCAGGAAGAATAATTGTAAGCAGATTGTAAACCAGAAAGAATTATGTGAATTAAATTTAATTATATTCCAGTTTAAAATGTGCTTCTGATTACAGATAGCCTAGGATTACACAAAATATATAAAATAAATATTTCTTAATATGAGATTTATATGGTGTTACGATTAGAGATTAGACTATAGAGATATTGAAATTTACACAGTAATACACATAGTCACGCAATGCTGATGTTGCAAATCGATAAGCAACTCTTTAATTACCACTGATAGAATGGTTTATTGTAATGCTTTTTGCAGGTGGTCAGAACATGACATACCTGTACTTGTTCCTTATTCAGATTACAATATAAGGTGGGTCATAGGCTAGAATCTGTGAAATTTTAAGAGGCAAAATTTCCGGACTACAGCTTGTTTATTCTGACTGTGTTTTATTCAGTACTACTATATCGACAATGAACATTTTTTGCTAAAATTTCAAGTATGCCTTGACAATAAGATTGCCGTTTTAAGCTGGATCTCTTAATGAATTGTTCAGAAAGACTAATTTCTTGAGTCATCACTGAATGAAATCCTTGAGACAAAGTAACTAAATCTGACTAAGAAAATGTTCTGCATATACTAGAAGCAGCACAAAAATAGTTTTTGCTGTATTCTGTTGCTTGTTTGCTGTTAAGGCAGTTATTTTGTGTGTTGTTTTTGTGTCACATCACTCACTTTCATCAACATTTATGATGCGTTATAGGTTTTTTGTGTTGTCGAATGACTATTTTGCATTGCAGAGAACTTCATGTATTATAATGGAAGCATTTTGTAAATCTTTCATACATTCACCAAAGATTTGCTGGCAGGTTGAAACCATAAATGTATTTAGAAATATGCTGGATTATATTACGCATTATTTTTATGAGTTGAATCAGCAGTGGCAGGATAATCAGGCACTCAGACATCCTATCATGTAACTTTTGCTTTTTGCAGTCGAGAACAGTCCAACAATTTTACATTAAAATAATAAATGAGTGCTTTACACACTAGTTGGTGTCAGGTTTTGTCGTTTCTTGTGTTTCATTTTTGTACTGCTGATTATTGTTTTCTCATCCAAATGTTTCTGCCTCTCCTGCCTCCTTGGATAAATCACCCCTGGATCGTTCCTGAACTTCTTCTGACCCTGAGAGAGATGCAAACACAGGGTTTTAGATGACAAAGAGCGAGAAAGGACATGTATGGTGAAGGCAAGGTTAGCTCTCTGAACAAGCAACACTATGTTCCTGAGCACAAACACACTTTCCACTGTTTTCTATCCTATTTGCAGCTGAAACATTTCTGCTACCAACCTTAAGTTAAGGTATAACTAGAAAATAAATCTCAGTTATACTGACTCCAAACAGCAAGTGAGCGATGCAAAATGACAAAACTAGAACACTGGCAGGCTCTTACACTGCGAATGCACGACTTTGATTATGTTGTGAAAGTCCTAGTTCTATCACCCCATTTTTGAACCCAACCCGAAAATATACAAAAAAAATGTTTGAAAGTTTTTAAATGTAAATTTTCATTAAAAATAAAATAAAGGTTGTATTTTTATTTAAATCTACTTTGCAGATTTGTTGATTATAAGGGAGGATTCTGTTTTTGGATTCTGTTTCCTGTAGTGTCTAATTTTGTTACGCCATATTGCATCACCTTTTTATAATAGGCGCGTTCTAGTTTTTTGTGCTTGTTGCATTGCTCACTTGCAGTGCAGTCAGCTTTATTTATTATAATGGACCATTGTAGGTTTTGTCACATTGTGTTGCCCACTTGACAATAATAGGTATGTTCTAGTGCTTGCCTGCGGTGTATACATGGAGTTCAAACTCATTTTTTTGCATCATATCGCATGGCTTGTAATGGGAACTTAAGTTCACTGAATATCACTTGTTGACTTTAACAGGAGAGTTCAAGTTTAGTTGCGATTTCAGGTTGCTTGTGTAGACAGATTTCTAATCCATTTTGCTTATTATGGAGTCTGTTTTAATTTGAATTTGTTCATTTGCAGTATAGAAACTTTATTGATTATAATGAGATTTTTTATAATTTCATTTGGTTTTGTCAATGAGCGTGTTTACATGTACAGGATATTCTCATTTTTGAAATCATATTTTTAAGTCATATAGCTGTGCTTGTTTTAATGTTTTATTTAAAGGGTTAATTCACCCCAAAATAAATATAAATAATAGACCACAATATTTTCATTATTCACCCTCATGTCATTCCAAACCCAAAAAGCCTGTATTCCTCTTGAGACCACAAATTAATATATTTTGATGAAATCAGAGAGCTTTCAACACAACTGAAATGTCCCCAGCTCCAGAAACCTAGTAAATAAATTGGCAAAACAGTCCATTTGACATCAGTGGATTAACTTAACTTTGTGACGCTAAGCTTTTGCTTAACCATTTTTTTTCCACCATGTCCACCATTTTGGAGAGTATTGCAACACATACACTTGAATTTATTTAACGTAATCAGCCTCGTTTACATTTGGGGAAAGCACACACAAGCATAATCTGTGGTTGTTTACAGCAGTCGTATGTGTTGTGATACTTTCTAAAATAGTGGAAGACAAAATGTTATTTTTGTTTTCTTTCTTCATCTTCTCGTAGCATGACAAAACTGTTTAGCTACTGATGTCACATCCTTTTATCAATGTAATTACTACGTTTCTGGACCTGGATCATTTCAGTTGTATTGCTGTCTATGGAGGTTAAGATCATATGGCTCTCTTATTTCATCAAAATTGTCTTAATATGTGTAACCGAAGATGAACGAAGGTCTTATAGGGGTTTGGAACGACAGTAGACGAACCACTCTCATAAATAAATGGAATATGCAAAAATAAAGTACACAAATTACTTTACAAATTTTGATTACAATAACACTGGTTTGCATGTCAACCATGAAACAATTTATGTAATTTTTATTTTTTTTTGGTAGTTATTAGCATATCGGTGTGCATGTAAATGTGCGTCAGAGTCGACAGCTTTTCTGATTGTGTGACCGTTTCTAGTTTGGTTGCAGATGTTGCATATAGTACTTGCAAAGTATAATTAGTTCATTCAATGTATGTTTGATAAGGCAGAGTGTAGATTTAGAGCAAGCGAGAGCATGCTTTATCTTTTTGGTCTTGTGTCAAAAAGTGCTGAGCGACATGCGCAGCTCTTCAAAAATCAATCCTGCGCCACAGCAGAGGGATTGAGAGAGACGTGCCACAATTTTTCCATGCTTTCACTGCAGCACAGGGCATACTGTTCTCTAATCAGCTGCTCTCCCTGTGAGTTTGCCTCCACTGATGGCAGAATTGGCTGAAAATGCTTGCATTTTGTTGACTCTCAGCGGTGGAAAAAGCTTCATAAATTGAGATGCGTTCTCTCCCCCTCTCTCTCTTTGCCTCGTCCCCAAATATATAATCGCTGTAAACAAGCGCGCTGAGAGTGAGTGCATGTGTGATTTGGATGTTGTCATGGTTTATTTTCCCCGGTTAGAGACGCTGCCAGCATCATCGTCATCCTCCCTCGTTCTCTTCCTCTCCCCACAACAACCGTCGTGGCAGCAATTTCTCCCGCTGTCACAGCGCAGAGGCGGCATCTCTCTCCCTCTCGCTGGCTGTCCGCCCGGTAATTTCTTTTCATGCAAGCTGCAAATGTTTCTGTTGCTCTGACAGTGGGTAGACAGTAGATTAAGAGAAAGGAATTGCAGAGTGTGGAGGATACAGCGGCCGCTCCACTTTCAGCGGGAACAGTCTGACTGCACGCACAAGCGCAGATAAGACATCGGGCTGACTGGAGAGCGGCGGGCCGCTGATCGCTGTGTGATTTCACCCTGCGAGCGCGACGGATGCTATCCCGCAATCATAAAGGCAGACGAAAAGCTGAAAGTTTCGGTTTTATTAGACCCCATATACATTAAACTGGAATGCTTATATCAGTTTCTCACAGCTGGTGTTATACCTGTACTGCCCAGCTCCCTCATACTCATGTATGTGTAGCAACACATTTAGAGAATTTTAGATCACCAAATGGTATTTGGGACACTTTCAGCAGTGTAACTTACAATGTGTGAATGTCTTTCCATGAAATTAGAAAATATTAAACAAAGTGGCTTTTGTTTTAAAGAGGTCATCAGATGCCTATTTTATTTTATTTTATTTTAAGTTGTTTCTTTAAGGTCATAATGAAGTCTATAACACACATAACGTCAAATTGACGTTGCTTTTGCTTTAAAGAAGTTTTTTTTTTAGATATTTAATACATATAATATATCTACATTGGCCCAAAAAGTATTTGTACACTTAACATTTGTATATTATAAAACATCAGTATTTTTAGTGTGTCTAAAATCGTCTCTATATACCTTTTTCTGACCACTGTATGATAAATCTGAAGATGATTACGGTTATTTCTTAATGTTTTTGGTACTTTTACTTTAGTTTTTTACATGCAAATAAATTAAAATAATTTGTATTAGGAATTTACATATATGTGTCAGGTTGATAGACAAAGCAGCCCTTTTAATGCTAATTTTCACGAAGAGGTAGGAAAAGGATGTGTAAAATTAAATATGATTTTTAGTGCAATAAACCCTGACTAACCTTGTAAGTGGACCTCAGGGATGGAATTACGATATGACCCCTTTAAGACAGATTAAAATTTAATTCACAGCAGTAAATGATCATGAGTCAGATTCTTGAGTTTTCCCATTGTGTTCCTATATTAAGTTGTTTCCAGCGCGCCCACTCCATCATAAAGATCCGTGCGGATGTACAGCATCAGCCTCCGGCTCATGTCCCGTGGGTCATTTCATTCAGCAGCCACAAATAAACTTAGCGCTCTTTCTGAATCTCCAATGAGGAATAAAAAGAGAATTTTGAGATATATTTAGTTTGATTATATAAAGAGAGAAGCGTGCCTTCACTTTCTTCTTCCTCTCTCTCAGAACATCTTTGGAAATCTCATCTCTGGTGTGACGTGGTCGCCATGTCCAATTCTCGAAAGGCAAAATGCTCTGTATCTGAAGAATTTATAAGCGACAATGCTGCACTTGCCTGCTGGTATTTACACAGTCATCTTCATAAAAACTCTGGAAGATTCTATGACATTTGAAATCAAGCGTAGCCCTAAACATCCAATTTACTGTCACAATAACTCAGGGAGGCGCAGAGAACGAGTAGAGAGTGTAACTATGACAACATACGTATGTGTGGACGCATGGGGTGAGATTCAATATAGATGGCAGGATGCAAGGATTTGGCTGAAATGAACTTGTGGCGGGGAGGGAAATGAAAGTAGCGATGGGTGGAATGAGTAAACGTGTGGGTCCATTTCCTCACATGGCAATGGGATGGATCCCTAGATTAAAGCTTTACGTAGGAAAGAGGGGATGCGGGCCGTGGCCTGGCAGAGATGATAAGAGATGGCCTACCCTCACATCTCAGCAGATGCATTATTGATCAAGACTACCGGTAGCCCAGGGGTTCTCCCATATGGGCTTCACGCCTCTGGTTGCAGGGCTGTGCAGAAAGATGGAGGACTGCTGGAACTATCATTTGGTGATATTACCAGCACTTGTCTCCTGAAGTGCACAAGGAAATTGAGTTGTGCCCAAATTCTGTTTTTGTGCATTTGTGAGAGAAAGTCTCCTATTTATTAAACTTTTATATTTTAATAAATGCTTGTTATCCTATAAGGGAAAAAATACTTACTATAGATACAGTATATGTATTTTAATGTATAAACAATAACAGTGTTCCCATTACCCTTCAAATTGTACAAATTGACATTGCATCCAATGGACACAAGGTGGTTTTTCTGGCAATTCGAAACCAGAATAATTTACAAAACTCAATGTATATAGATTTTCTTATTTACAGGTCACCTGCTGTACATGATCATTCATTAAAGTACCATTACAGTAAGTTTACAGTAAGTGTAATGTATGCAGTTAGTGTGTTTTTTTGCCATTAATGTTTGGATATCCCATGTTTTACCCTTTATTTAAACTGCACATGTATGTGGCACACTACCACTCTAGTCAGTGCTTGTGTTTATACCAGTCATGATGTGGCATATTTTAGAAGCATCCTAAAAGTGTCCCTCCATGCTGTTTTGATTAAAAATAAATGCATACATCTGTTTTGATTAACGTCTCACATGACATTTTAGTTGCATAACATCGGTTAATGCACATTTAAAAAATACTTCAAAAGTTTTATTCAAATCTGTAATGGAAACCCATCTTATTTCATAATTGAGAAAATTTTATGATGTATACAGTATAAGTTCTAGTTGATCATTTTTAGACTTGGAAAGAGACACATGCTAGATAACTGGAGTCTGTTTTTCAGGATAAACATTTCAGAAATAAGAGATTTGCACTCTGCATTTGGTTTTCACTCTCCATTTTTCTTATTGCTGTTTAGGAGAAATTATTGAGACATTAAGGAGATCCTGTCGTTCCTGTGGGATAAAGTTCAAGGTAAACCTGCTCAGGCTAGATTTCAGAGATGTTTTTTGAATTCTTTAAACAAAAAAAAAAATCTGTGCTGCCATCGCAAGACAAAAAAACAAACAAACTCCAAAATAGTTTAAAGCTCCAGGTATTGCCGAGCAACCTTGGATTTTAACTAGTGTAGAAAGTTATGAGGAGCTCAAAACAATCTTTTAAAAGTTATCATTTCTGTCCCATAAAGTGTGTGCACATAAAAAGATAGTAAAAAGTTTTAAAGGATATCTGTAAAAGAGGACTAATCAGACTTAAGGTGTCCGTTTCTCTCTTTTTTTACATTCTCTGCATCCCTATCTCTCCCTCTACCTCTATCAGTCTTAAAAGAGTCTGCTACGATGCACCATTTCCTGTGCAGAGGCTCCTGGCTTCCTTAGATTAATTGAACAGACCCAGCTGTGCTTTAATTAGTGTTAAAAGATCAATGATTTTCAATACGGAGATGCCTGCTGTTAACCCCTTTCTGCCTGCAATGTTTTTTATTTCCCGTGATCCCTCCATCTTGTCAGTTTTGTGCTAACTGATACGACCTGTAGTTTTAAGCATGTTGGCACAACTTTTAAATTCATCACTTTAGAATGTAAAAATACCTGCATAAATCGCAAGATACTGCTTCGCTTCTCACCAGCGCAATTAATGTTCCTTTGGCGGCAGATCTAATGACAATTAAAAAGAGTTAATTATTTCTGCCACAATGATCAAGTGCATGTTAGGCATGAGGAAGAGGGAGCGAGCACAAGGAGTTTTCCTTTAACCAATGTAAAGCCTGAGGCATATTTAACTCTCTAAGGGCTTCTTTCAAAGCTCTTCCTTTAATATAAATATAGTAGGATGTTTAAAACAATGCATGTCACCCTTTGTGCTCTCTAGGCTTTTGAATAGTCTATTTAAGTAGTTATCAAATTTAAATTCACCCTCTTTTCCAAACTTTTTTTTTCTCAATCATTTAGTCTGTTTACATTCATTTTTGAATGCAATGCCCAGATCTTGAAATTGAATAAACAACTGAATAGAGCCAAGTCCTCGTCCCTGCCTCAACTCTCTCTTAGACTCCAGTAGTACTGTAAGCCTGGTCTAGCCCCACCTCCTGCCACCCTGGCCCGAGTCTAAGACTCCCCTGCCCATCACGTGTGTGCATGGTGACACACGGGAATTGTCAGTCCTCCGTATCACCATAACAACAGCTGTAGGAATTTGGCTGCTGGACGTAGGGGTGGTAAAAGACCTCCCTGTACCTGTTCTCCTTGTGCGAGACTGGCCAGGTTTTGACAGCCTGCTATCGGCTGCCACATAGCCTGCCAGCCCTAGGACTGCACACCAAGTGCGGAAAGAGGGACCCGCCGCCAACCGGTTCTCCTAGCTTCAGACAGTGGGAGAGATGGTGAGTCCCCTACCCCTAATACGCACGTGTTCTTTGACATTTTTTAACAGGTGAACTTCGGCCAGGCTCAATGAAAAAATGATCACCTCTGACACTGCTAGTCACAAGTGTGCTCGCTGGAGGGCAAGAAAATTCAGCCAGGTCCTCATCTTCTCTCTCACTTCATAGTGGAGAACGGTTTGCTGTACTGTGTCGCCCAGCTGCCACTTCGAAAAACCACCATCAAGGCCATTGCCCAAGAGGCGTTCCTTCCGTGCAGCTAAGTCGGCATCCCAGCAGAAATACTGACCCGCCAGGGCACTCCCTTCATGTCTCGGGTGATGGCTGACCTCTGCAGGCTGCTCTGGGTGAAGCGTCTACCATCTCTAGACTGACAGGCTCATTGAATGGTTTAACCAAGTGCTTGAACAGGAGTATAAATGGAATTGGGATCTGATGTTGCCATACATTTGGGATACAAGAGGTTCCCCAAGCTTCCACCAGCATTACCCCATTTGAGCTCCTCATTGGCTGACAACCCAGAGGCCTGCTGGATGTGGGCAAGGAGGCCTGGGAACAGCAACAGCCTGCCCCGCAGAGGTCAGTCGTAGAACATGTCACCCAGATGAGACAGAGAATTGGCAGAGTAATGTCCCTTGTGAAAGAGCACTGGGTCCAGGCACAACAGGCTCAATAGCGGCATTGCAATCGTGTCGCCCCTGCCTCGAGAGTTCAAAACAGGGGGATCGAGTGATGATCCCGGTGGTCCAGTTTCTAGCCACCTGGCAGGGCCCTTAAATGGTCCTAGAAAGTGAAACCAGTCACTTACCGGGTGAGTCAACCAGGGAGATGACGAGCCGAGCAGTTGTACCACGTCAATCTGCTGAACAAGTGGGTGTGGACCAGCGACCAGCTAACTGCTTTTGCTGCTGAAGAGCCACTTGTAGTGGACACCAACCCCCTTCTGTCGGCTGGACAGAAGACAGAGCTCCATCATCTGGTCGATCAGTTCTTCAATGTGTTCTCCCCCACCCCTGGGAAGATGAATGTTCTCCATCATGACATCTGAACACCACTAGGACTCATCATAAAGCAGCTGTGAGGTAGACTTAGGGAGGCTCCTTCGGCTATCGTGACAGAAATTCAACAAATGCTGAAACCCACGCAGCCCATGGTCCAGCCCTCGTTCAAAAAGCCCAAAGGCACCTTCCGGTTTTGAAATGACTTAAGAAGACTTAATGAAGTGTCTGAGTTCGACAGTTTCCCGATGCCAGAGTGGATGAACTCCTCGACCAGCTAGGCCCAATGTATTTCCACACTTGATCTCACCAAAGGTTACTGGCAAGTACCGTTGACCAAGGAGGCTAAGCCAAAAACGGCATTCTCAACCCCTAGTGGCCACTGGCAATATCTGACCCTTCCCTTTACATGGTTACATGGGGCTCCAGCCACGCCTAATGGACTTTCTACTCCGGCCTCACCAACAGTACACAGCTGCTTACCTGGATGACGTGGTCATTCACTCTCTGAAGGGTGCTGTTGGAGCTACGTCAGGTTGGGTTGACCGCCAACCCTTGCAAATGCCATCTTTCTCTGTTTGAAGCAAAGTGCCTGGTGGGAAGAGGTCTCATCAAGCCCCAAGAAAAGAAAGTGGAAGCCATCTGGTCCAGCCATGTCTAAAGCCCAGGTATGAGCTTTCTTAGGGTTGGTGGGATATTATCGCTGTTTTATTCCTAACTTCTCCTCTCTAGCTGCCCCTCTGATGTATCTGACCAAAAAGGGGCAGTCTAAGAACATAGAGTGTGACGAGTGTCCTGAGTTCAGATCAGCGTTGCCCTGGGAACCAACAAGGTACACCTCAGCTCACTCATCACCGGCTGACCAGCTGAAGGTCGTTAGCCCATTGCCAGATAAGCAGTTCGAGGAACTGAGACACATTCTCCACTGGGCTGAGTTCTAACGTATTGCTAAAACTGCCCGATCTTGCAGGTCTGCCCTACACAACATTAGAATGATCAGGCCCTTTCTTACAGAGCAGGCCAAACAACTTCTTACCCAGGCCATGGTCATCTCTAGGCTGGACAATTGCAATGCCCTTCTAGCCGGTCTTCCTTGTGTACAATCACAATTGCAGCTCGCATCAAATTCAAGACACTGATGCTTGCATATGGAACAACGTCAGGTTCGGCGCCAGCTTACCTCCACTCACTGCTACCAATCTACACTCCCTCCAGAACTTTGAGATCCACCAGTGAGCGACGCTTCATTGTACCATCACAAAGAGGCACAAAATCTCTTTCCAGAACATTCTCTTACACCGTTCCTGGCTGGTGGAATGATCTTCCCATCGCTATCCGAAATGCCAACTCCTTTACAACTTTCAAAGAACTGCTAATAAACCATATCTTTCAACACTATTTGACATCATAAAAAAAAAAGTCTTAACCCTACTTTCTTTCCTACTTTTGTACTTATTTGAACATTGCCTGTTATACGGTATTATGAGCACTTACTAAGTTGTTTTTGCCTCTTTAAGACTAACTGCTTGATGTTTTTCCCACCTGTAAGTCGCTTTGGATAAAAACGTCTGCTAAATGAATAAATGTAAATGTAACCTGTTTTCTCCTTTTCACTCTAGAAACCTAGAGTCTGTGACCACTCTGCCCAAGTTTATTCCCCAAGTCTATCTCACAGCAGCTCTAAGGACTGGAACCTTCCCGGGGAGACATCACCACTCAGCCTTCTGCACCTTTGTTGAGATCGTTACTTGTTAATAAATCCACTCTCTGGGGCTTTATTTTGAGCTCTCCTTGTCATGTGTTCATTCTCGTCTGTCACAATAGATATCGCAATTCTGACTTCATAATTCGCAATTGTTGTTTACATCACACAATTCTGAGAAAAGTCAGGCTTCCTTTTTTTTTTTTTTTTTTTCCTTTTTTGGAGTTGCAAAAAATGGGCTTCCAAAGTTTCTAGCTGTTACAATGTTTTGTTACATTTCAGTTGAAGTCTGTTTTTAAAGTTTTCCTCTCTTCTCTTTTTCAAACCTTAATTATTTGTAAAATGTAATACCAATTTCTGTATGGAAATTGTTTCGAAGTAAATCAAATGTAAAACAAACAAATCCATGTTTGAATATTTACACTCACTTTGTTCTGTTTATAACAAAAAGCTATCATATGGCTTCAGAAGACTTTTTATGAATTACAGTTTGAAATGACGTGGCTGAGTAAAAGGTGATGTTTATTTTTGGGTGAATTTAGGCAACACAAAAATATCTCCTTGGTTTTATGGAAATGTATTTCAGGGCATGATGGAATTTAGAAGTCCTTGAAACAAAGCTCTATTTCATGAACGTTGAAGTGTAGCACATAATCGCAACATTAAAATGCAAGATTTGATTATATGATGATACTTCAAATACTTAACACCTCCAGTAGTTTTAATTGCAAGGCTGAAGCTGTTTCTTTGTGCAGTGATTTTAGTTCCTGTAAGAATTCCTGTCACATTTCTCTCTCTTCTCCTGCATATGTCTTCTGCTCGTTCACCTGACTTGCGCCAAGGCCCGTTCTGCTAGAACATAGTGCCGTTCTGTGTGTAAGTGAGTAAGTGTATGTGTGTGTGAGCGAGTGAGATAGAAGGGAATGTGACCCAGTGTATTTTGTGCGAGGGTCTGATGGATGTGTGGTGACACATTCACTTGAGCCCAGATCCATCACGATAACTGGAGACACTACAGACACAGGCAAATTAAAAGTGGGGCCCTGAGTGGCAGGGGCCAATGGCTGAGGCTAAATATGGACTCCGCTAAATAATTACTCCGGTGATTGGCCAAAACACCTTCAGATCATCTACACCAAGAGTTTCTTAATAAGGTTGACTTGCATTGTGTGTGCTACCAGTGCGCAGTTTGGGTTTGGAAGTTTTGCAAAAGCATAGATTTTGTGTTGAAGAAATACATGGGCATGAATGAGGTGTTAAATCACATCATGACATGGTTGCTGGGGTGCGTTTCTCAAAAGCAACTATGTGGTGGAAGTTGAGATCAAACAGTGCTTTTGGTAAACTCAGAGCATACATGAAAAAATAAGAGTTAACAAACATACACTTTTCTTAGTACATGTGACCAAATGAGACAGAACAGGTTTTTGCTTTTTTTAATTGTTTTCTGTTGTAAGTGAGTGTTTTGTGTGCTGATTGACGGCCATGGAATGTTGACTAAACGTCTGATGCATATGGCGCACAAAAGTGGAAACACCTCTGGAGTTTGGAAGTCGTCGTCAGATTGGTTGAACCTGTAAACAAAGAAGCCACCGAAATCCAAACCCCCTAACGAAAGAAGGTTGTACGAATTTGTACGAATTAGCCACCTCGTAAAATATGTACGAATTGCTGTGAGACTGGGTTGGAATAAATATAATATATAATTAGCAGACGTGGACACAAATATAGTTATCGTTATTTCTATAGTGGTTGGTATGAACAAGATTTTAAATGCGTCTGAGAATTTTACACACCGGTTTGTTATTTTGGTAACCCGAAATATGACGCTGAGTGAAACAAACTCTAATTGGTTGTGTGCCATGTCGGTCAAATGGCCTAATGCGCATATTAAATATAATATCTATGCTAATATGCCCTGGGCGCTTTTTTTTTCGAAACACCTGAAGTTGAAAAAAAAAACACAACTTTGAGTGGAAAAGCCTGATGTCATTAACTTTTTTTTCCATTGTCCAGTCGATTGAACGGAGACATGGCCCTTTTGTCATGGTGAAGAAAATATTCTGCTGCTTAGAAAGTCTGGAGGTTGCAATGATGAAGCCCAGACCTGTATTTTGGGTCCTGCTAATATGACAAAGATCAAAGATTTTAGAGCACTCACATGACTGACAGGACCGCTGATTTGGTCGTTGCCTTGCAACATAAAAAACAATGGGCACTACTCTTTTTTTTTTAAGTCACCAAAAAAAGGTAGTGCTTCTTGCGTCAGACCTAATAAACGTGTTCGGTGTGATCAGGGCATTAAACAGCCCCTAAAAAAACCCCAGCTCATCCATGTATATGCTCATATTATGCTCTTGATTATACTCTTGTTTGGATTAAAAAAAAACAAAGGGAGAAACATTACTTCTTTTTTTTCCCTTTGATTTAATAATTCATGCATAAAATAGTTCAATTCAAAGAATGCCCAGAATAATAAATCAGCAAAGCGGTAGAGGGAAAAGCCGCCTGCATGGTCGGGTCTTTAGATGTATATGCTCATAAGAAATTATGCTGCATGAGGGTTTATAAGAACATGTCAAAGGAGCACACATCAATCCCAGTAATAATACTTGAAACAGACTCTATGGTATGCATATACATAAAGTAATGTAAGCAAACTTTAAAAGGAAAATTATTAGTGCTGTCAAATGATTAATCGCGAAGTTTTTTCTTTACATAGTATATTTGTATGTACTGTATATATTTATTAAGTATATAAAAATACAAACACATGCATGTATA
>JAUYWG010000443.1:0-15290 GCA_034779775.1 Enteromius afrohamiltoni | reverse complement strand
ATATATATATATATATATATATATATATATAAAATTTAAATTACGGAAAAACAGTAGTTTTTATCAATTTTCTGTATAATCTTAAACATTGATGCCCAAAATTGCTGTGAAAATCAGTTCAAATAGACATTCACTCTCTGCTAGGTACTAATTACCTTGATAGATATTATGCATAACATAGACGACACGTCCTGATATCAACTGTTTTTGTGCAATAGGAGCAGAAAGGGCCATAACTCTTAAGATGGAGATCCCAGGCCCGATGCCTCCTCTCATCCGAGAGATGCTGGAAAACCCAGAGGCCTTCGAGGATCAGGCCGAGTCCACAGAGAAGAAGCCCGAGTTAGAACAGCCTGCTCCTCCGCCCGCCCTACTCACTATGAAGAAAGAGCAGGAGGATGAGGACGACAGCTGGACCACAGAGAACGGCAGCGAGCCCTCACCAGAGGAGGACGACGAAGATGATGATGACGGAGAGGAGGAGAGGGGTACAGACAGCGACGGAGAGGCCTGGGCCGGCCAGGAACCCAATGTGGACGTGTCCAGAAAGAGCCATGGAGGAAGAGCTCAGTGAGGAAACATTCTTCTTCCAGCCTTACCTGTACAGACACTCCTAACTCAGGCCACTCGGTCAACGTTGAGAGACATCAGTGAGTCAATTTGAAGAAACTCACGTAAAAAAACCTCTTCTCAGGACCTCTCCCGCAGAACGAGAGGGAAGGCGAAAGACAAAACAGCTGGCTTTTCAGACAAATTAACTGCCGCTTTTATAAAACTTGTTTTTTTGTTTTGAAAAGGAGAAGCCAAATGGACTTATACCATTAAAAGCTGACTCTCAACGGGTTCAAAAAAGTCTTTCAAAAGAAAATACAGGATGAAAACTGAAAATGCTAATCTTTTTCTGTTGTCGTTGATGCTTTCGAATATCATTTTGACTTTTTCAGCCTTGAGATAGTTTGTTCTCTTTACATTTTATGAATACGCCCATACATATCTATATATACCTTTATATATTTTTTGTCCTGTATTCTAATTTCTTAGTTATATCTTGTTTGGATAACTTTCCTGGGCAGACTTACAGAAAGATAATCGGATTGCTATAACTGGCAGACCTCTGCTGAGTCTTTATCCAGCTGCTTGGTTGGGTTCTTGGGCACTTTGGCTCAGCGTTAGATGTCATTGATAATCAGTTCAGTGGCTGGGTATCTCCCGTCGAATGATCCGTGTTTTTAGGGGAATGCCATTACGTATAGGCTTTCATTGCGTCACATGATTCGCTGCCAGTTGAATGGTGTGCCTGTGCCAAAGTTTGCAGCTGGTAGGGTTCAACTCCTGTCAGGGAGCCCAGCTTCAAACAGAAACACCCACATGTCCATTACCTTCAAGTCTCTGCATCATGCTTATGATGTCATACTGGACCGTTTTCATTCAGAGTGCTCAGGCAGAAGTTATGTAGCACTTGAGTCAAATAAACTAAGCTCATCGGCCCTAGACAGCTCTTCCGGATAACTACACAAATGCATCTGGACGAATTTTCTGAATCTCATGCATCATGACGAAATGCAGACCTGTGCTAACACACAAACACACACATTTTTAAAGCACGCTACATGTATTCAGAACTCTTGCTATAAAAAAGAAAAACATGAAATTCAGACTCAGGGCATCTCTGTAAGGACCAAATGCTTGCTGTCTGGCGGCAGCCTAGAAACGGGCAATATTTATGTGTTATGTTTCAGAAATCTCGCCGTGTCACCATCAACTGAAAAAAATCAGCGTATCTTACACAGAACTTCTTTGCAGAACTTTCATCTTCGTTATAGAAATAGAGTTCTTTTTCTAATGTTACCTTATCCATTTTATTGCCAAAAACACACAGTATGCAATTTGGTGGTCGTGTGCCACTACATGAAAAGGTATCAGTCTAGCAATACGACTATGACCAGAACTCAACTGTGTGGGTGTGCGGGTGTGTGTGCGCGTATGTGTGTGTTTGTGTGTTGAATGGGAGGATGGCTGCACTCAATAAGCTGTAGTGTAGTACTTGTTAAATGAATGTCATCACTGTGGTGCTGTCAGAGAGTGTGTGAGCTGTCATACTGACCTCTTCTCCTTCAGAGTTGCACCACAGCCACACGTATAGCAAGTGGAATGTTGAGATTACTTTAACTCCTCTGCATACTTTTCTTGTTCTCTAAACTTGGCTAATGTATTGTCAGTCCTTTGTTCATGTTCAACAAATTCTGTTATATAAAAAGCCATATAAACAATAAGAGGCACAATAAACATTTTTTGAGAATCTCTCTCCTTTATTCATTATTGAAGTTATTTTCTATTTAGAATTTGCAATATGCTCTAGAGATTTTATTTTGGAATCAACAAATTTTGAAATCATATTTTGTTTTTGTACTGTATTTTATTTAATACAAGATTCTTTTTTTATCACGGTTGGCATAAAGTGAAAATATAACGGCTACAATTTAGTTTTATTCATATGCATCTAATCACTGAAACCCCTTTTACAAATGTTTTAATATTTGTGTTTAAAATGTGTAGGCTATTTACAATGCACATAAATTAAAGTTCAACTTCAATTTTGTTTACGGCTATCTGACTGGATTTGTTTGTGATATAGCGATTTTGTTTTATTTTTTTGCATGAAAAAAGGCATGCACGAAATTGGTGACGTGTGGTTTCCAGCACACGTGAGTGGAGTCCATCATCGTCACTCGACACTAAACAAACTAGCTACGCCTTAACTTTAATTTGGAACTATTGTATTATATAAAATAATATCGCAATGCAAATGTTAGGATTTATTACGTGGTACAATGACGTCAGTCTGCTAGGCCGCGTCAACGGCGCGCACCAAATTTCAGCAGGGAAGCAGGAAAAAGCCGCGAATAACGTCTCAACCTTCGGTCTGTACTTGACACAACAGCATAGCATTGCTTTAGAAAACTTGAAATATGTCGTATCTGCTATATTTATGATATTTTCATGATGTTTTTTGTCCGTTCTTACACTTTAAAGGTCCTGGTCACACTTCTATTGAGAAGACAATACAGACAGTTATATATATAGTATTCTCGTCTTGAACGACACGAGGGTGAGTAACACAACATTCACAATGAAACAACGGTCGTGAATTTGAAACTGCACCCCTGATTTCTAGTGATTGTCGTCGTCTTGACTACAGAGACCGTCTCTGCATTTGATAAAAAAAAGTTTAATCTCGTCATTATACATTACCATCACTCTATTTACCTACTTAACAATTCAGTGCTTTGCTACAATCTGTATTGTTTAAAGCGCTATATAAATAAAAGTGACATGACTTGACTTGACTAAAGCTTCGTAGAGTTCCTCCAGCAGAGGGCGATAGTGCCCCACAGATCAGCGCTAATGACCCTGCTGGCTGAGGAAGTGTAATTTATCAAACGCTAACCACACACAAACACTACTGAGACCAAAACTAATGGACCCTGCCAGTGTGCCCTCATTTGTCTGCATGTGTCATACAGTAATTATCTGAGGACAAAGAAACATCCGTGCATTACTCATACTTGGAGCATTAAAGGCTCAGACATGAGACAGGGTGGATGGTTATTATGATTCGGTTTCATTAAGACCAAAGAATTTAATCTTTAGATAATTAAATATGATAATTTAGTATTTAATATAATATTAAATATTTTTGTATTAGTTCTGTCAATTGTGATAAGACATAAAAAATAGTATTTTTTCACCAGATTGAGATATGTTTATCATTAATATTAAATATTAGGCTTCATATTAGCAGGTTTAAATTTATTTGCTTTGGTTTATATTTCAAGTGTTTTTCTGAATCATAAAGATGACCACACTCTTTCAAGCATGTTTTCATATTTTCAATATCCAAGTTCCTATGGATTTATTTATGTCCTTCTGAATTCATAGACGGACACAGTACTTGATGGATTTAGACTTGACCACTTTATTTGTAAAGAGCACACAGGGGCTCACAATATACAGTTCTAGTTATTCATAGCTCAAGGGTATTGTAGTAAACCGGGGTATGGTACTCTTAATTAAAAGATTACTATAATTAAGTTTCATTAAAAAGATCAATAAACCAGGGCTAAGATTAAAAACAAGGCCCATACATTATACACTGGTTTACAAGGACCCCATATATCCAATCCCAATGAGATGTTGCCATGGGAACACAAGGCAGATAGGCTGAGGTGATGGATTTAAAGAGGCAGGACATGTTTTTCTTTGGATGGCAAACACACACTACTTCCTGTGGTGTTCAGAGCATAGTGCTGAGAGTAATGAGAGTTAAATGAAGGAGAAAAGTGCAATAATAAAAGGCGAGAGCAGCGTCTAAGCTGTGATTGTTCCAATTACAAAAACAACAAAAGAGCCACATGTGGAGAGATATTCATTCATTTATTCTGATTAAAGCCATTTAAATGGCTATCAATGAAACCTACAACAACAAAAAAAATGAAAAGAACTGGATTCTTTTGAGTGGAGTGGTGCATGCCATGCCAAAATATGATGTCATGGTGTTTTTAAAGATGAATTATGGTCAAATGTGGCCCCTTTTTGTCTCCTACACACCTTCACCCTAGCGTTAAAAGATAATGTAGTCTAATAACTCATTTTCGTACTTGACATCCGTGAGTTTATATCTTAGAATTTCCTTTAAATAGTTACATTTTATGCTTAAAAACAAACAATTACAGCTTAAGCATCTTTATATTTTTGTTGTATATTTTGCAGATTTATTTTACTGGCTGATAAAAGGGAATAGATGTCGGCCTGCTTGTGAGATGTAATGTCCTAATAATGAGAAAGTACTTGGAAATATTAGTATTAATTTTATCAAAATTACAGATCCTTTTCAGCACATGGGTGCCATCAATATGAGAGCCCAAGCAGCTGTTAAAGCATTACGATAATTCAATGTATTTAAATGAAAACTGTTACGTCTGCTAAAATACAAGGCCTTTATCTATAATACTGCTTTCTTCAGTGAATATGAATGAATCAGGAGAAAAATATGGCACCTTTTACAAGCAATAACAGTTCTAAACAGTTGTTTTTTTTTACTAGAGGAAGCATCGGTGGGAATTATAGACTTGCATTATAGAAAAAAAGCAACAGATTAGGTTCTAATAATCATTGTTCTCCTGTTAATATTGTATTTGCAGTACCTTTTCCTTAGTTTGAAGCTCCAGGCAGTCAATGGCCTGGGCCATAATGCATCCTTGGTTGGAAATGGTTGCGAGGGCGTTGCTATGTAGTTGCCAATGTATTCATTCGTGGCGCGTCACTGGGGCAGTCTGGCAGTCTACCACCAAGTCTATATTATTTCCTTGTCCGCTATAGATGTGGCATCTTTAATATGAATTATTTTTCTTCTCCTAGCAAAAGTTGTCAATCCATTCACTAGAAATTAATTAGCACAATCTTCAACAAACTGCACAATTTGAGGTATCGTTCATATCAGTGGCACAAAATAATATTAATAAAACTGCTTAAAAAAGTTTAAGAAATATTAGAAATCGCAGAATAAAAGTGAGGAAAAAACATTCAGACAAAAAGTGAACTCAAAATAAGGTATTAGGATGTAAAAGAAAAGAATGACTCTAATATCTTGCCCAGCAAGTGGAAACCATACAGGCTGCAGTGGTTTAATGCCGTTCAATCAACTCGTAATAAAATGCAAAATGACCCATAATATATTTTTCATTTCTAATGTTAGAGAAAAGAGAAAATGGCTGGAGGTGTTTGGAGAAGAAGATATAGGGGAGATTACACATCCTCTGCAGGAAACCGGGGCAGGGCCTTCCTAAAAGACATGAAAATGCAGAAAAGGAAAGAAAGAGGTAGGAAGGGAGGGGAAGGAAGGAAGGAGAGCAGGTAAAATGTTGTAATGCCAGGGTGCAGTGCTGTGGCCCCAGGCTCTTCATATCTTTTACATTTCTAATTAAAAGAGATAAAGAGTGAAGGAGTCATCAATCCTACAGTGATTTCCCTGTTAAGGTTTTAGAGGCAGCCGTAAAGCAGGCAGCCCGGCTCCATTGATTTTATAATTAGCTCCCGTCATGCTGCTAGGGGAGTGAGTGTGGAGAGGAGAAAAAACCATGGGAGAGCTAGAGAGGGAGTGGTATAGGAAAAGCAACAGAGGGAAAAAAAATGGGGTGAAGGTCAGCAAAAAGTTGTTAAAAAGCAAGAGAGGATAACAGGAGGCCAATGATCCAATTCTACACAAGTATCTTTACAGGTAAATCAAAAGCCAGTGTAGTGCATCCATAATCTAGTGTACCATGTGCCGTATCATTCTTCTGACTAAAATTAAGCTAATGAAAATGGACATAAGTTATATGTATTTTTTCCTTGTAAAAAATAATTAGTTATTGTGAACTTACAATGAACAACTGTTTGAAATTATAATGATATATTATAGTAGTGTATATGTACAGTATTATTTTCAAAACAACAAATGTCTTAAATTTAGGCATGTCAACATTATAATAAAAAGTTTATATGCATTTAAATGTTTTTATATTTAAAAATTTGTATTCACGTAAAAGGTATATACAAAATGTGCTGAGGTCCTTGCATGCACACTAAGTATGCAATTGTTATTTTTACTTTTTTTTCATGTTTGTCATACTTTTCTTTAAAAAATAAATGGATGCAAAAACACACACACACAAAAATTTTTTGCCAAATGAAAGTTTTGCAAGTGATTGACATAACATTGAGGTCGAATTTTGGACAAACTATGCAATGTCCCTAGGAGTGATTAAATTAATTTTAGATTTCAGATCAAGTCTATATGAGTTTTGGATCACAGAAACGAAATATAATATAATTTAGAATCAAAATATAAATGTGCATGAACAAGTAACTGTAAAATAATGAATTATACAAATGAATCAGAGAAATATAATACAATACAAGTTAAGTTAGTAAATTCAAACATGAATTAAACGGATACTTTGTTAATATCTGTCATCGTTTACTCACCCCGAACTTGTTGTTCCAAACTTGAATTTCTTTTTCTGCTAAACACAAAAGAAGATATTTTGAAGAATGTGGGTAACCACAGTTATAGGTACCCACCGACCTACATTATATGTTTTTTCAGGAACAAGCAACTGTTTGGAACTTGAGGGTCAGTAAATGACCCTTTTTGGATAAACTATCGTTTTAACAATAAACAATAAATGAAATTGTAAAATTGTTTGTTCATGTTACCGATGCATTAACTAATGGAAACAAATGACCCTCTATTTAATGCACTTTCCAATACTTAAGAAGAGCCAATGGACACATAACAAACATTGCATTATTTTATTAATGAAACCCATCCCACACCCTGAACAGAACCGCATAACCTACAAACAAATAATATAAGTGAAAGAAGGAATAAATGCACAAAAAAAGCAAACAATAAATCCAAATCTCTGATTGTATTACCCCGAAATGTTATTTTAGACTGAATTGCTAAATTTCAAGAAAATGGACAACCATTACTTAGGACCTATCTGCCATAAACAGGCTGTAGTATAGTGGGTAACAGAAATCTTTTTCTTTCTGTTTGTTGTTGTTTTTTTTCCAAATTGGCCTTTCTGGTTCAAGCGTATCTTTTAAAAATGAGAATGAATTGTATTCCATCTCTGATATCCTGATCCTGACACTTTAATATACAGCTTTAAAACTATCAAAGTAAAACCTGGTCGAGCGTACAATACAAATACAGTAGACTGATGGATACAGAGTGAGCACAAAAGCCTGTTTCAGTGAGGTGTAAGGGTTACATCACTTTTAAAGTCAATACAGATTATGACATGTTGTATAAAAGGCAAATAACACATAGGAGCTATTTAAACATGACCCTACAGTAAACAGCAACAAAAGTTCTGCATTTACAGTCAGCCCAACAGGAAAAGGTTTCAAACATTTCAAAGGAAAAAAAAGAACTTGTACTTTTAAATGTACAATACCTTTTCATAATATTCGCCTTCATTATTTTACTTTTTAATATATGCATTAAAATATTCTCCCTGTGAATGTTATTAAAATGTAATCATGGTGCTCTGAAATTATGAATTCTTTTTTTAGGTAATGAGCTTAAACACAGCCAAATAATGTTCTCCACATGATCCACATGACGCACCATTAAGCCATCACACATTAAATTGAATTAAAGATGAGATTCCTTGAATTTCGTGAGGCATAATTTAAAGCAGTTCAATTCATGCCTTAAAATTAAAAGTCCTTCTCGCAGTACTGCAAAACCTTCTTAATGTATCGCCAACCTCAAGAGGAACATTAAGTAGTTAAACTGTCTTAGTACGTTCCGCATACAAATAATAATTTTATCATTAATGTAAAACAGTGTTTCAGTATAATGCATGAAACTACAATAAAGCACCAAATATAAATTTAGAGGAATTAAAAGTGACTAATTAAACTTCATAATTTCCTCAGACTCCATTCTAAAGTGGATATCCTCCAAAGAAGACCTTCCACATATGAATGTTACATGAGAGTTGACGTCCTGAAAGGAATCTAAAGTGCCACTCATTTCTCTTACATTTAAACAAGTCGCTGGTGTATCCCAATACACATAATCAATCATTTAATGTGTGAACTTTCACACAATCTATCTTCAAACAAACAAAAAAAAAGGTTAAAATGCTTCTACCACAAAATAAAGAACTAAATCTTACATTTAAAACCTGATGTTGTGCTTTACATTATTGCTGATGCCGATAAATGATAATTGTTATATCAGTACAAGTCTTACACAGACAGAACACAAGAAAATCAAGATTGAAAAACAACCCTAACACACACACACACGCGCATACAGAAACGCACTTTACTTCCTCAGCCTCAAACAAACTTTCTATCCACCTGCTCATTACAGATGCCTTCTGCTTGTCAGTTGATATGTGTAAAGTAACATATCCGTGCAAGTTGCCTTAAAACCGTGTGTGCGACGTAAATAGGTCTAATAGCTTATGCATATTCTAAGTGCATATAAAGTGTAAAGCAAATTGCATATTTAAATATTCATGTCAATATGATATAAAGCGCAAATGCTTCTAAATAGAAAACTCATAACACGTGTTGCACTGGTGCAAAGCAGTCCACGCTGCGCTGGCCCTCGTCTCCCGCAGTTCTGTCTCTCACCACAAGGGGCTCTCTGCCAGATCTCTGCATGACGACACACACAACAGGACAAGCGTAAGTTTGGGAAGAAATGGTGCGTTTATAGACAGCAGAGGGTGAAAGAGATGGATGGAGAGAGGGATACTGACGGAGGGGGTGGAGGAGTAGAGTAGAGAAGAGAAAGAAAGAGGGTGAAGGAGAGAAGTGAGGGAGAAAGGGTTTTAATGATGCTGAAAATTGGCCGGTGAGCACTGTCTACCCTCTCAGTAAATCATTGCTACAGCTTCTTGTCAACTTATCTGTCCTCTTGTCCTCCCCTCACAGAACTCCCCCTATCCTTTCTCTCGCTCTCTTCTCCCTCACTAATTTTATGAGGTGGTATTCAAAACTTCCATCTCCTCACCATATTCGGACTGTCACCATAAATAAAGGCCTGCATTAGCATGTGCGAGTGTGCAAAGACAGAAAAAGAGACAGACTGTGACAGGGAGATATAAAGCGAAGCGTTCGGGAGAGAGAAAGGCCGAATGTTTTTTGCGACAGTGACATATTTACTTGTGTGGGTTGTGTAAGAGTATATGTGAAAATCTATCTGAGCCCGTGTCTGCAGGTCACAGATAACGACAGCGTGACTGATGGGGTTTATAGACAGTGAATGTGTGTTTGTGCGTGCTGTACCCGAGGGTAGTGTCTCTGTTGTCAGGCAGGAGAAGAGCCGTCTCCTCTCCAGAGCTGTGTCCTCTTGACAGAGCGGCCTCATACTCTTCCTCCTGTAAAGCACACACGCAATCACATACGCATAAATAACGTTTGCACCGCAAGTCTGAAGAAGCACAACCAGATTTTTACAACCGCATAGCACAAGTTCTGTTTGAAATATCATCTGATTTTTAACCTGACAGAAATGGTTTTTTAGTCAGTGCCAAAAAACAATTCAGAAATCAAAATAAAATCACATCTGGCTCAATGCATCGCTGTGAACTACAACAAATTCAGCCTCAAATATTATTCTGCAATATTCTGATATATTATTTTCTCTTTTCAAATTTATTTTGTTTATTGTGCATGGTAAAATCAATAAGTTTCAATCCTAAACACACTTTACTAAAATAAATATTATTGTAGCTTAAAAAAATACTACAAAAAATCTAAAATAATCAATGGCAAAGGTTTGTACACTAATCTTACCTTTTTACCGTTTTATATCTGGGGTCTCTGATACCCTAAACACAGCATGTTTAAGTAATATCTTTCATAATGAATAATTAATAACTAATAAAAAAAAATATATATATATATTTATGTATATATACACACACTGTGATAAACACAAACATCTGTAAATATTTCTAGAGCAAAAAATGTAATCATTCAATCACATTACATTTGATGTAAAGAGGCCTTCAGGTGAGGACATCTCATAGCATAATATGTAGGTAACATGTAATTAAACATCTGCTGTAGCTGACGCTAGCAATAGAAAGGTCATGGGTTCACTGTTCATTGACAGCGAAAAGCCCCAAATGCATAAACGGAAATAACCAACCTATGTGTTTTTATTTAGATATATATCATTTATCACTTTGGGATATTTGGATGTGTTCACTGTGATAGCTTGGCGATAACCCCTTACCGACTCAGAGCTGTGAGCATGTGTGTGAGCACTGGGCTGATGCGGAGATGAGAGGGGTGCAGGTTGGCTGATGACCACCGCGTCCATCCCCGAGGGGTGTCTGGGTGAAGGTGGTGGGGTGGCCGGGAGCAGCAGGTCAGCTTGGGGCTGCTCGCACAGACTGTAGTGGTTCAGAGGCCCAGAAGAGTGTGCATCCTGCAAAGCCTCTGGGTTCTCGTCCTCAGAATCAGACAGCAGTGGGCTTTCAGCACGACCTGAAAGCACAAACGACAGATGTACTGTCACACTGATAATAAACATGTAATCCATGTGGGCAAAATGGGTCAGAATGAGCAAATTAAAAAAAAAAAAATTTATTATCATATTCTCCACAAAAAAAGATGGTGTTAAAGCCATTTTGAGTCAGCAGGTTTCAAAGCGAAATCACCAAGCAACGTTGCAGGTAATCCTCCACTTCTTTCTTGATAATTATTACTATATTATTAATCAAGATACAGCTAATTGATAATGTTGCACATCAGATTTTTCTGCAACCATTAACTAAACGTTCATGTAAAACATAATAGATTATGTTTGTGTGAATCTTACCAAGAAACATTTGCAACAATGACTTTATAAAGAGGTTGTGTGCTCGCAGAGAGGCATGTCTTAGCGGAAGTCAGTCAGCATGACTGTCATTGAGAATTCAGTATAAATATTCACAAAGCTGGGATGCTGCATTTTGCAACAATAGACCAAGAGTGGTGATAAGCAGCAGTAGTCTTTCAGAAGTGAGCAGAGAAAAAGGTACTCCACTCAAAAAACATACAAATGAAAATCATTCAAGATGCTTAATTACTATATGGAGCCCTGGAACTGATAGAAGAGGGCTTAATGAACTCGTTTTTGTCAAAAGCTCCATTAATATCGCATGGGATAAGCGAAACCTGTGATTTTATTATGGTAGGTCATTTGCAGGGGAATTTTTACTTGACAAATTACAGACAATTGACAGGATTAAGATCACAGACAACCGAAAGCAATTATTACAAATTACTAGAGGTCACCAGGTAATATTAATTCCATGTGAATAGGGCTAATTTCGTGACCTTTTCACTTTTACCTGCTCAAAATTTGACTCACTTTGCCAGCATGGGTCACATATAAAATAGGTATAATTGATAATAATGTAGGGTTATATTTCTGTGTAAGTATGACAGAGTTGTGTGCTTTTGTATGTGCTGAAGTCTTGTTATTGTGCAGGGCTGTATAACGTAATGTTGTGCAGTGGTGTGTGGCATTTTATGATGTGGCTGTCTGCCGCCTGGAGTTCTGTGGCATTGTTGTGTGGGGGCAATAAAGAAAAGAGACAGACCCACAATAGTGTCGTTGTGTAGTGTTGTTTGTACAGAATTAAAGAAAGCATAGTGACTCACTGCTCTGCAGCAGCACCGTCTCACTCCATTTAGAATCGCTCAGCACCTCCAGCCTTCTCTCCAGCTGACGGCTGTACTCCATCACTTCCTGCACACACACACAGTTAACAAACCTCAGAGAGAAAGATGAACTGTTATTTTTTAAATACCATACTGTTCCTCATCCTCTTGTGTGTCTTAACAGGTCAAATGTCAGTAAACACATGCTACTACACGCTCTTAGGGTTGCATGAAATAGAAAAATGAATAAAAAACGTAATGTTGTGATTGACAATGTTGTGGGATAATTGAACAACTAAATATTTTCAAGTAGCCATATCTGCGCTATTTTAATTTTTACTGTCATCGGGAATCTAAAATCCTGTTTGTCCCAGACCATGCACTTGGTATACTCAGATTTGTGTTTGAAAGTTGTTTTTAGTTAGTTCGTTGTTACATCCAGATGCAGTTAACTTTTTTCTAATTTTTCTGTTTTCTCCTTACAGCTATAGAGACAAAGATTTATTATTTAATATTATTATTAATTACCTGGGAAACTGGACACCTTACAATTCAACTTGTATTTTTGTACTTACCCTAAATCTTTGTAAAACTGTTTAGGATTTAAAATCATAGCTGAAATTAGCTTTAATATTTTAAATAATAATAATATAGCGTGACCATACACCCTCTTTTTCCTGCATATGTCCTGGCCAGGATTTTGAAATTGCCTAAAATGTCCTGGTTTTTGGCTTTTTCAAATTGCTCTCTACAGTGCCACCTTGCAAGCCACGATTGGTCAATTCTGTACAATGCCTCCATGCTATTAGTCAAACTACTTTTCAGTCATTACCTTCAGAAAAGAGTCCAAACATGAAGGCAATTTAGAAATCCCAAAAAATAGGACATATGGTCAATCTAAATAACAGAAAGAAAATGCATTGGACGCCCAATGCATGGAAAATGCAAATAAATATTTTTGCTGACATATTAACATTTAAACAGTTTATTTAAATGTTAACCATGAATATCTAAGAATATAAACTCGGTTCCTTTCACTGCATATACATGACCAAAATCTTATGTTTTTGTGCCGCAAACTCCATTCACAGCCCTTTACATGAGTAACATGCTTACCAGATGTTCCTCCATCTAGAAGGATAACTTAAAGTTTATAGCTCATGTAATTCTTTACTTTAGAATTCATGCAAAGACTAAAAAAAATACAAGTGTCAGATTTCTCAGTTTAAATCCCTCTGGGTCTTGCCTGCTCGGTTTCCAATGTAAGTGTATTTACTATGTGGAAAACTGCTTTAAGACACGCAGTGAGCAAAACATACTCTTGAGAGACAGTTTGCATCTGCTGTTTAGGACTGGTACAACGGCTATGCCTTTAGGCTCAGTGTTTCGGCTATGCCTTTAGGCTCATGTGAATGAGATGGTTGTTTACCAAGAAATTGAGTACACTTTGTAAACTTGTTGCATGACCTGTGAGAACGTTTGAGATAGCTTTAATAAGAATAAGACAGCATTGAGCACTTAAGAGTTTAGTGAGAACTGTAAAAATCTTGCCTGTATTTCTGTCTGCAGCTGCTCCTTTTCTTTCTGAGCCACTCTGAGACTGGCCTTCAGCTCTTGTAGCTCACGACGAGTCTCGCTTAGCTGAACCTAAACTCACAAACACAAGTAGTAAAAAACATAACAGTACAGGTCTTAAAATATTAAGATTTACATTACATTACACACAGAATTTATGCTTCAATTCACAATTACAAATGGTCAAGGTATTCTGGGTCACTAAAAAATATAATTGTAAATATGTTATATTAACCATGATAACTCCTACAAAGTGTGCTGTAAACACTAATAAACAGACATGACTAAAAGCATACTGACAAGAAAACCACTGCTCTTAATTGCATTTTTTAAAAAATGTTTACAGAAAATTTTGAAACTATGTTTACTTGAGAACAAGCTACATACCATAATATTAATATTTGTATATTAGTATATTAGCTTTTGTAAAAAATAAATATAACTAATATTTTTTTATTATATTCTTTATATCTTTCTATGTATCTTTTTTTAAAAGTGTTTTTTACCCGATTGCAGTCTTTCTCTCGTCCCAGCTCCACCACTGCTTTCTCTCTCTCCATCCTTGCCTCTTGCATCATCTCCTCCTTCTGCTGGATCTCATCACTTAGGCGTTCCAGACGCACTTTGTCCAACTGTCAATTGATGCAATTACTAAAAAAAAACAGCAGTCTCAAAGCTGCCTTTGTCTTTACATTTTTTTTTTATTACATGTACCTCAGCATTCTGCTGCAGGGTCTCTTTCTCCTGTGCCCAGTTGGCCCTGCCCTCTCTCTGAGCCAGACTGGCGTCTGCCAGCTGAAGTGTGAGCTGTGCTGCCTGCAGACGGGCCTGATGGAGTTCGGCATGCGCAGTGTCCCTCTGAGCGACCATGTCTCTCAGTTCCCCCCTCAGAGTCTCCACACAGCGTTCACTCACGTTCAGACGCTCTTGAACACTCCGGAGTTCACTCAAAGCCACTTCATTGGCTGCCTGCTTAACAACATCACAATAATTTCATACTCTTTTGGGGGCTTGAATACATGACTTCTAGCATCCATCTGCATCAATTTTTTTATTTTCTGAACTATATAGACACTGTTCAAGTTTGTCACATCTGCATTTACAACAATGGATCATTTCCAAGATGCTGGGGGAAAGTTATTTACTATTAATAATTAAGTTTCAGTAAAGACATGTTACATAAAAAGAAAATAAAACTTAAAATAAAAATATATCACAGCTTCCACAAAAGCTGGAAGGAATCAGTGAAGACCTGAGTAATAACTACAGAAAATTCTGCTGCGTACCAAAAGTGTAAATATATTCAAATAAAATGTTACTTAAAATGTAATAATATTTTACAATATAGTAATTTTTTAAATATTTATTTTAAAAATATGTGAAAAATATATTTTACAGTAATTTCTATAAAATAGTCAAGTCACTTTTATTTATATAGCGCTTTTAACAATACAGATTGTAGCAAAGCACTGAACATTATCAAATAG
>JAUYWG010000442.1:0-15295 GCA_034779775.1 Enteromius afrohamiltoni | reverse complement strand
TCTTGTTTTATTCTCAGTGTTTCTGGTTCTTGTTTTATTCTCCATGTTTCTGGTTCACTAATGTTCTCCTCTCTCTCTTCTTTAACAAACATCATCTTCTCAGCAGCAGATCTCAGTTCAGATGATACTTCTCCAGATAATCCTGCTTGCTTCAACGCTTAATTATTACAGGTTCTTACTTTGACTGCTGTTTTTACAGTATCAAGAACAAAACAAAGAAAAAGCGATTCAAACTGTCTGAACGCCTTCTTCTTCTTCTTCTTCATTCAGTTCTTCTTCGTTGGATATTAACGGCGGCATGCATCTGTAAGAGTTGCACTACCGCCACCTACTGACTGATTCTCCTCTCTATTTCCAGATTATTTCCTATACAGTTAATTTTGTACACATCAAACCAGTATTAACTATTATTAAGAAATTACAAACATGTTTCTTGCCTCGCCCTTTCACCTAAATTTCATTTTATTGTGTTTTGAACATATGTGTGTGTTTATAGTCAAATCCAGGAACAAACTTAATATTTTGAAATATTATTTCGATTTAAAATAAGTGTTTTCTGTGTGAATATATATTAAAATTTAATTTCTTCCTGTGATACAAAGCATCATTACTCCAGTCTTTCAGAAATAATTGTAATACATTCATTACTCAAGAAGAAGTATGGAGACTAGGGTTTAAAAAGACTTCTGTAGAAGCTGAAGTGCCTCTCAAGTTTTTTACTCAAGTAAAAGTGAAAAAGTACTGGTTTCAAAACTACTTAAAACGTTTAAAAATAAAAGTAATGTAAGGGAAAAAGCATACAAAGAGTTATCACAGCATTAGCCTAGTTTCCACTCCGTTTTTACGGTATTTTGTTAATAAAAATATCAAATTTGCTGTCTGTTTTCATCCAACTGGCCTTTTATTGATAAAATGGTGTTTGTCATGACAGCATCCTTAAAAAAACGAACTGTTGCATGAGTTTTGTTGTATGGCAAAAAAAGTTTTGCCAAGGAAATACACCGGAAAGATAATAACAAGGATAAACGCTCAGTAATGTCACTGGGGCAAACAAGACTTTGCGTTAGTCCTGTTTGAAAACCTGACTCTGCAGTCTCCCAGGCTGTGGGAAGCTTGATAAGAGGGATGAATCGGCAGGCCTTGGAGAATTACAAACTGAATTACATACTTACTTCCTTAAAAAAAAAAAAAAAAAATAATGAACAAGATAATAAAATACATACATACATACATTAGTCAACTTCTCTAACGCAAAATAAATGACAGACCTCTCCTACACTCCAGGGAATTTTCTTAGGATAAACAATATAAAATACAAATTAAACGAACAATAATTATGAAGCAGTTGGATCCGTTTCAGAATCCACCAAACACGTTCCTTGATGAACAGCCAATCCCTGCACAGCAAAACAGACAAAAACAACGATGCCAAGTACATATTCAGTAGTAATTAGTAGGTGGCAGGGAGTCGGACCTGTAACCCAAAGGTCCCGGGTTCGAGTCCCAGGTCTGGCAGGGATTGTGGGTGGTGGGAGTGAATTCCAAGCGCTCTCTACACCTTCATTATTATGGTGCGTGTTCACAGTGTGTGTGTGTGTGTGGTTGATCACTTCTCACTGTTGTGTATGAGCACGTTGGATGGGTTTAATGCAGAGCACAAATTCCTAGTATCACCATACCTGGCCACAAGTCACTTCACTAATTAAACATGACAAATGTCTGGGTTACATGCATCATATAAAGATTTTGCAACAAAACGATATTTGTTCATCATGTCATTCTGTGAATGTGAAGAACAAAAGGTCAAAGAGTCTAGAATGAATCTCAGTCTGGTTCTTGTCTTGTCTTTAGCTGGTTGTTTAGGTTTACTTCAGACAGGTGCGAAGATCTCATTTTTGATCATCCATGTTGTCACGGGCCTCTTTGAGGAATTCAGCTCTTTGTTGTTCAACAACGTTCTGTTTGAGTCTTCTGTCAGAAATCATTGCAAAGCACCTTTTTTTTTTTAAATGTGATAGTTAGAGAGTTTAGTGGCTAGCCGTTACAACCTCATGAGAGTGGCTTGTGGCTCCACAGAAGGAGGCGGCGGGTTGAAAGCAACTCATTAGCAGTTAAAGGAACACTCCACTTTTTTTGGAAATAGGTTCAATCTCCAACTTCCGTAGAGTTATTAAGTTGAGTTTTACCATTTTGGAATCTATTCAGCCGATCTCTGGGTCTGGCGATCGCACATTTAGCATAGCTTAGCATAGATCAATGAATCAATTAGTCAGTAGCATCTTGTTCAAAATAAACAAAGGGTTCTGATATTTTTCCTATTTAAATCTTGGCTCTTCTGTAGTTATATTGTGTACTGGCGGAAAATGAGAAGTTGCGATTTTCTTGGCCGATGTGATTAGGAACCACTTGGTGTAATAATCAAGGAAATTGCAAGCAGCAGGTTTTAGGTTTTTTATTTCAAATGGAAACCTCATATGTAAAAGAATGATCCACCTCCAATTTATTGCTCAACAGTTTGTGCTTACATGACACAAACAAGTGTTTTCGATGATATTCGCCAAGCTATCATGTATTTTGAAATAATCTTGGCTGTGTTTCTCCGGGAGAGATTTTCTTTCTTAAGAGTGAGTCATCAAATGACGGTTAAGTTGTCTTTTCTCTGTAAAACTCTTTCTACAGTAAACACAGCTGAAAGGCTTTATTCCAGCATGAACCAACATGTGCCTCTTGAGGGTTGATTTATGTGTAAAACTCTTTCCACACTGTGAGCAGCTGAAAGCCTTTATCCCAGAATGAATTAACATGTGCTTGCTGAGGGTTGATTTTTCTTTAAAACCACTTCCACACTCGGAGCAGATGAAAGACCTTATTCCAGTATGAATTACCATGTGCTTACTGAGTCCTGCGTTCTGCGCAAAACTCTTTCCACACTGAGAGCAGCTGAAAGACTTTTCCCCATGAAGTAGCATGTGATTCCTAAGGTGCCCTTTGCGTTTGAAACTCGTTCCACACTGAGAGCAGCTGTAAGGCTTTATTCCAGTATGAATTAACATGTGCGTATTAAGTACTGATTTCTGTGCAAAACTCTTTCCACACTCAGAGCAGCTGTGAGGCTTTATTCCAGCATGAACTAACAGGTGAATCTTGAGGTATTCTTTACTTGTGAAACTTTTTTCACACTGAGAGCAGCTGAAAGACTTTTTACCATGAGTTAACATGTGATCCTTGAGGTGCGCTTTATATTTGAAAGTTTTTCCACACTCAGAGCAGCTGAAAGGTCTTCTGGCGTCTGTTGTTTGGATGCTGCAACTCGCTGCTTCTCCATTGTCATCATAATCTTTCTGATCCTGATATTTCTCCTCCACCTCATTCACTTCTGGTCTTTCTTCTTTCATCAGGCCTAAAATGAAAGCATTATAAAAGATACAAATTATGAAAATGGTATGTTTTAAAATTAAAAGAATAAAATATTAGTGTACAGACAAAAATAATGTAAAAACTAGGGATGTCCCGATCCGATCACATGGTCTGAAATCGGGCCGATCACATGGTTTTTGGGATCAGGACTTGAATATATATGTATATTATTGTTTTTTTTACACATCTATAGTTATGCGGTGGCACAGAATTAGACCTCTTGACTCCACACAGAAACAGCAACGTGTGCGGCATGACATCACTTTGTTGAGACACTATTGGTTAAATGCCAGCAAAGTAGAACACGGAAGCAGCTTGAAGCGTAAAGCACGATATACTGGTTGATAAGGCACCTCAAAGAAAAAAAACACACCCGACACAATACAGCGACACAGACAACCTAGCCGAAGCTCACGCTGCAGGATAGTTTGAAGAGCAGAGAAAAAATGGCCAGTGACAGTGCGAAGGCGCAGGACATTACAAGACATTTGCTCTTCTCTATTCTTTCTTTATGCATTATAGAAGTATCGGTTCGGGATTTGGTATCGGTAGATACTCAAAATCAAATAACTCTTGACTCGAGGGCCAAAAAACCTGATGCTGCATGTTTTTTTTGGTGAAATTTAAATAACACTATAATAATATACACTCCCCTCCAAAAGTAAGGGCACAGTGAGGCCAATTCCTTTATTTTAGCTGTAGACTGAAAACATTTGGGTTTGACATAAAAAAAAAAAGAATATCAGAAGATATTTACATGCTTGAGCCATTGCACACACATTGGCCATAGCAATTTTAATAATTTGGATTGACCTAAAAGTCCCTAAAACAATTTGATGTGAGTTCAGATCTCTAGAGGACAGTAAGGTATAACAATCTAATGTTCTCAAAAGACTCCATGGTCACAAGTACAGAAGCTACACAAGAAGACGCAAACCACTCATTAGCAAGAAAAAACGGAATAACAGGCTGGAATTTGCCAACAAGTACAGAGATGAGCCTCAGCAATTCTGGGACAAAATTTTATTGACTGATGAGACAAAGATTAACCTTTTACCAAAGTGACCAAAGTTTGGAGAAAGAAAGGATCTGCTCATGATCTCAAACATACAAGCTCATCTGTGAAACACCATGGAGGTAATGTCATGGCTTGGGTGGCTTCTTCTGGGGTGGGCTCATTAAAGGAATAGTTAACCCAAAAACCCTTTGAGCAGTTTTAAAACCTGTATGATTTTGTGGCCTAGAGGATATGGAGTTGGACTCATAACCCAAAGGTGTGAATATCCAGCGCTCCCGGCATACTTCAATACCATGACTGCTGTGAGTGTGCACACTTTGTATGGGTTAAATGTAGAGAACAAATCCCAAGTACAGGTCACTTCACTTTCATGTTTAATTTTTTGATGCATGTAATTAAAACATAGATAAGTGCAGAAATGAACAGGAGTAATCTTTCCTGATATTTGGGCTGGACCTGAATATTCACTTGAATATTTGTTCTGTGGGTGGCAATCGATTTTCAGTTTTTAGATTCTAATCTTTTTTTTTCTGAGTTGTGAAACTTGTATTTTGTAACGAGTTATGCAACCGAAACAATGACAGAGTAATATATCAGCACTGGACAATACTACGGAACAAAAATCCTGCCTAAAATATTTGTTGAAAAAACAAAGCTTGTTGAATTCCACAAGTCGGAAAAAAGCATTGTAATTACCAGTGCTTGCATTTAAATGCACTGCACTTTAACATGGTTGTATATTTATGTAGTGAACAAATGAAAACATTTTCATTGTTACAATTCAGAAATCAATATTCACCTCACAAAGTTCATTTTCAAAATATTCAGTTTGCTTAATAATTCCAACAATAATATTTATCAAGCAATTTCTTTTTTTTTTTTTTTTCACTTTACAAATTCGCTTCCAAAAATTCAGTGGTCTAAATTTGACAGAGCGCACAGATCTGCTCCCAACACGTCTTCACCAGTGGGTGGTGCTAGTGGCTCCGCGTGTGAACGTCTTCATCCACAGGTCTTTACAAACCACATGTGTACCCACTAAGTGTTTGTTCTAAGATATTATTTTAGTGCTGCACTGTTATTAGAAATATTTTATGCCCCCGTTCTATCTGTTTCATCTGCATGTCGTATGTTTTACTGTTTCCTAGGGGGGCACACTTTATTTCTGATCTCAGAAATAGACATTCACCAAAACAAAAACAACCTGTAGCTGTTACTATTTAAAATCAATCAAATTGTATATTAAACATATAATACAGATCATGATCTGTTGAGTTTTCGCTCATGAATCTTCTCTTTATAAGACGATCTGTGCAGTGAATGTGGTTCGTAGATTATAACTTTGTGAGATCGCAATGAACTAGATAGCTTTTTTAATAGTTACATGAAGCTTTTTATGGCATATAATCAATTTACAATTCAAATAAAAAAGTTAAAAAAAAATGCAAACAAGTAACCTAAGAACCAACCAAAAATAGTCTATGCATTAAGACTTGCAATTAAATATTTTTCATTTCACATTACAACAACACAATAAAAAAAACTTTATTTGTTTAAATAATTATTTATGGGATATATATAGTTTAGGTCTATTTATTTTATTCCTTTTATATTTTCCTCTTCATTGACAAGATAAAACGAAGATTGTTCATTCTCAATGTTAAATTCACTCTCAGTGAATTCACTTCAGGCTACTTGTTGCAATTTCGAGAAAGCTCCATGTAACTATTAACACTGGGGTCGGCAAACGCTCATGAGCATTTGAGGCATCTTCTTCTGATGATACCAATAAGAACTTAAATTACACATTGAGTTTTGATTGTACAGATAAGAGCAATACATCAATCGAATCTGTGAAGGGTCTACTTTAATTTGTAAACACATATAATAACAACACAACTTTGTGCATTTCGAAAATGAAGAAAACAAACTTTTTAAATGAACTTGATAAAATAAATTAATAAATATTAATAATAATGAAATTTTACCATTATACATAAAACTATTTTAATAGCTGAAACAATAGTAGGATATAAGCTGTTTTGGTAGAAGGGCTCGAAGATGAATGCTAGAAGAGGAATTTCCTGACATTTTGGCTCATTCCTGTTCAAGACGAGAAGGCAGAACGCGCTTATATTTTTTATTTTATAAAATCAGGTTTACTGTCAGAGCACACAAATAAAAGTAGACCCTTTACAGTTCTGAATGACGTATTACTCTTACCTTTATCAGAGAAAATTAAGGTGAAGGCTATAAAATCCAAGTGGTGGCTGGTGTAAAAGTATAGTTTCATTAAATCTATAGTATTTAGGTCACTAGAAACATGGTCATAATGTGATGCTTAAAATTGAACTACAATGAAGTTATGTTATTGCAAATTAAATTCAAAAATGGTTTTGCAACAATGTGGAGACATTTCTGTTCATAACAGTAGATGGCTGATGGGACAGGTACAAGAAAATTAGCAAAAGAAATGAAACACAGACAAAGTTAGATCACGAGAGATGTAATGGAAAGTGAAGAGAGAAGTGAAGAAAAAAAAAGATGAAAGCGAAGGTGCAGCTCAATGGAGAACATTTCATTTATTTCAAACCTTTTGTGTGTGTGTGTGATGGCCATACAAGAAAAAAAAAATGTGGGTGTATGTGAAAGCCTGGATTGGTGTGAGATTTCCTGCACTCATCTGCTCATCTACATGGTGGTTCAGTCATGATACACTCATTAGCTAACAAAATTTTAAAATGTTAGTTATTTTGTATTAATGTGTAAATTTGACGTGAGTGTGATACTACAACAGGTCGTAGTTTAACTTGAGTAAAAACGTGTAGTCAGTACTTCTTGAGTATTTTTAAACATGAGTATCTGTCCCTTTAATTCAAAGAAGGATGTGTGTACATCTCTGCTGTGTTCATCTGAAAGAAGAAAGTCATAAATCTAGGATGGCTTGGGCATGAGTAGTTTACGGTCTGATTGTAATCTTTGTGTGAACTATTCCTTTAAATTACAGCAACACAGAAATTATCGGTGTGTGTCACTAAAAGTTTAAGATATTGTCAGTTTCCTGTCAGTTGTCTGTCCTGCACACGATTCAAGAGCTCCACTGTCCACACAAGTTCACAAGCTGCTGTCTTTAAGGAAGCTTTGATGAAATAATGGGTCCTGTGGATAATTTTACACACTAATTGCTACATTTGTCTCATTTTTGAAATGGTTATATATTAAAACTTGCCTATTATTTGTAAGTTGTTTTTCCTTTGATACAAGTTGTTTTTGTGGGTATATGTCTGCTCTCCTATCATCTCTCTTACAGTCACACAGCACAGTATCTCAGAGGGATGCATTTAAATCCTAATCAAGATGAAATCATACCTTCTGTCTTCTTTATAAAAACCATTAAAAGTTGCTTTTGGACCTTTTGTGCGAAAAACTTTGAATATTTGCAGAGTTTGAGAGAAAGAGATAGAGAGCTGGAGAATCTAATGTTGTGGAAAAAACATAGAATTTATCTGTGGCTTTTATCATATTGCTTACTATATTTACTTATTTGGTAAAGTGTCGTTGTGGGTTTTAGTTTGATTTTGTTGTTGTAAGACATTTGAATTAAACAGAAATCATTTGTCAAAGTGATATGGACATGTAGTGTGGCCAAGAGCTGCCTGGAACGGTGTTCTTCATCATGGTTTTCCCTGAACATAATTGTGCAGCCTGGTTCATCAGCTAATCAGATTTAAGTATTGGCACATCCTGATTTTGTCAAGTAGGTCAATGTGTTTTGTTGACCCTAGAACCCTAACTTACGCAAAAACATAGTCTTGACCATATCTCTACACCTAAACCAACAAAGATGTGGACCCTGTTGCAAAAACGCAAGTTTACACTTGGCAAAATCAGGAGAGAGTTAAGCATTCAGCCTCGTACTGTACATGGTGTTCAGAAGAACAAGGAAATGCATCTGGATTTGGACGTACTCGAGGGTGGGTGAACTATTCCTTTAACATTAAAATGTCTTAAATCCATATTTCAAAGTTCTTTAGGATATATACACACACACACACACACACACACACATATATGAAATTTGACCCATTCAATGTATTTTTGGTTATTGCTAAAAATGTGCTGCTTATGGCTGATTGTGCTCCAGGGTCACATTGCATTATTAGTGAATTTGCATTTTTATAAAGCCTGCTGCAAAACTATTACTGACTCACAGTGAAATATACTGAACAAGCCAATAATGCACTCACATGATTTACAATAACACAATCTTATAGCATAGAAACCAATTCAGTCTCACAGTCCAGCAGTTTTATTATTCCAGAAAGCAAAAGTCTAATTCAAGTAATCTCATTGGTTTTAGTTCAGTCATTTCCAGAAGAACTTTGAATCGTGGATTTAAGACATTTTAATGATAAAGGAATAGTTGACCCACCCTTTGTTCTGCTGATATTTTGGAAGAAGAATAAAGTGTGTAACCAGGCTGTTTTGGCTCACTGTTAACTTCCATTTATTTTTTTCCTACTCGAGGAACTACTCCAGGGTAAGTAAAAGATGACAGAATGTTTGGGTGAACGATCCCCTTTCCATTTCTCTGTTCTTCTACTTGATAATGCTCAGTGTTTTGCTACAATCTGTGTTTTTAAAAGAGATATAGAAATAAAAGTCTTGACCTAATAAACACCAACCTTGTTCCTCATGTTTTATTCTCAATTCTTCTGGTTCCTCCTGTTTTATTTTCCATGTTTCTGGTTCTTGTTTTATTCCCAGTGTTTCTGGTTCTTGTTTTATTCCCAGTGTTTCTGGTTCCTCATGTTTTATTCTCAAGGTTTCTGGTTCTTCATGTTTTATTTCCCATGTTTCTGGTTCCTCTTGTTTTATTCTCAAGGTTTCTGGTTCTTCATGTTTTATTCTCAAGGTTTCTGGTTCTTCATGTTTTATTTCCCATGTTTCTGGTTCTTGTTTTATTCTCCATGTTTCTGGTTCACTGGTGTTCTCCTCTCTCTCCTCTTTAACAAACACCATCTTCTCAGCAGCAGATCTCAGTTCAGATGATACTTCTCCAGATATTCCTGCTTGCTTCAGCGCTTAATCAACACCGCGAGGATGCAGTTATTACAGGTTCTTACTTTGACTGCTGTTTTTACAGTATCAAGAACAAAACAAAGAAAGAGCACGGTCAAACTGTCTGAACGCCTTCCTTCTTCTTCTTCTTCTGCTTCTTCATTCAGTTCTTCTTCGTTGGATATTAACGGCGGCATGCATCTGTAAGAGTCGCACTACCGCCACCTACTGACTGATTCTCCTCTCCATTTCCAGATTATTTCCTATACAGTTAATTTTGTACACACCAAACCAAAATTAACTATTATTTAACTTTCTTTAATCTTTAATCTCTGCCCCAACCAACCCATCTTTTCTTAATTCTTCCATAATTTCCCTCCTTTGTTCTTCATGTCTTCAGCAATTATATATATAGTAGGATGCTTCAAACGTCTCTCAGTTTGAATTGGTTTGCTATCGCTTGTGAGACACTATTAAAATGAAAACACTCCTCCTTTCTCTTGGCACTGCATTCATTTGTTAATTTATTTGATTGTGTTGAGGTTCAAAAGGTGTTGAGGAGCTGGGCAGGTTCAGAGCTGATTCAATGCACATCACTTCAAGAGGTCATTTACACCTCATACTGTTTTTGTGTTTTAAAGGCCCTATTCATTCAGTTTAGTGTCGTTGATTTGTGAGGTTAGCATTTTTTTTTGTTAAAATATTTCTGAAATCACTCTGTGGCAATTTACGCTTCTGTCACTGTGCGTTTGTTTAACTGCGGCTCTATGCATAGCCGGATCCCTATCAGGGAACTAACTGCTTAGGGCCCGCTAAAAGACCATTGATAGATGAAGTCAGAGCTGTGGAAGAACTTGTTCACCCCCCAACATTGATGCATCATCTCTGCATCAATGTCTGAGTCTGTAGTATTTAGGCTCCAGCATCTGAGGGAAAAGAATTTTAATATTTAAAAAAAGGCAAAGTAAAAGGTAAATTACACAATTGTTTTTAAAATGCATTTATGGTCCTACAACTCAATGTAAAACATGATAGAAGAGGACTATTCATACTTTACATTAATTCTGTGTCAGTGACTTTCTGTGTATTAGATTTAACTAACTGTCTCTGTCAAGAATTCAGGCTTGATCCTGAGTTAATGTAGCATGTGCACATGAAAGTGTGACATCAGCAATGAGCAGCCAATCACATGCCTTGAAACAGATATTCACTTCTCGTGAGAGTCATACCAAAGATTAAAGATTAAACAACATGAAGAATTTAAACATTCACACAGCAAGATGAAACCATTTAAAAACAACAACGTGCAAGTAAGCTGTAAAGTTGCTTTATAAAGTTGATAATATTTCTAAGTATAACACTAAAATAACGAACACTATGGTTAAAAAAGTTAAAAATGTAAACTCATATGTAGTCACGTTTACTTATTTATACTGCATATTATCTATGTTTATATTCATTTAAAAGCCTAATTGCTATTAAACTAAACTGGCTTGTGTAATAGATTAAGGAGATCATAATTATATAAAAAATGAAGTAATTCTAAAAATAATAATCTCCAAATAATCTGATGATTTTATCTTCAAACACTGTTTTACTATGCAGCGTCCTTTGGAGTAAGAGAAGCTGGGGGAGTGGCTTTCTTGCATCAGACATGTGTCACCTTGCTGGAAGCTGAGGTTTTGAGATCTCCCAGATCATAACCTGACCCGGAGCAGGTGAGCTGTGTAGCATAAGTTACATAAGTTAGTATTTCCAATTCCATGGTACCTAAAACCTAGAAATGGTTCAAACTAAACTGAAACTTCAAAAACCAGCTTCATGGGACAGACCCCAGGGCTTCTGCGAACTGAGAAAAAAAGTTAAGAAAGCTTGCCTATATACATAAAACAAATAAATAGGCCTGTGTAAAAATTTTTTTCTAAATAATTCATAAATGAACAAAACAAAAAAAAAATCATAATAGAACTGTGAAACAGTTAGCAGCTTAAATGCAGAACTTTGTATAATTTTTTTCTGATGCACTCTTGAGAAAGTACAATGTTTATTTTACTGTGAATGTACGCAAATAAAATAATTATCTTGAATAGTTCTGAATAATGTCAGGCTAATGTAAGCCGTTTCAACCGAAGGAGTAAAAATCAAGTGATCATGCGCCTCCTGTGCGCAGTTAAACAAAGCAGGCTGTTGATTGTCATAATAATATACAGTCAGATGAACATACGGAGAATAAAGTACAATTCCAGGTCTGGGTATAAACTGAACTGAAGAGTCTTTCTTGATGGGTTGCAGGGAAACAGACAGACGATCACAGCCACACACCACAGAGACGATGCACACGACACACTGGAGGACAAGGAGACGTCGGAGAGGAATCAGGGAGCCTTCTGCAAGAGACAGGGAAGTCAACAGGTAAGCAATGGGAGCAAGGATGTGGCCACTGTCGAGATACAAGCTTGGACAAAGACTGAACTGTGGTGTGTGGTTTTGAAGGGTGCTTGATGGTGCTGGGAATGCGTGACAGGTGGGAAATCCAGGTGTGTGTGATTAATACTCAGGAGACTGTGATCGCAGTGTGACTGCAGGGGTGGAGCCTGGTGTAGAGCCTGGTGTGGATGTTACAATAAGAGAGGACATTGACTTTAGGGACATGGTAATGGAAGAAAAGTGCATAAAAATATAAGCATTCGCTTCGGAGAGGCCAAAATAACAAACAAGATAATAAAATAATACACACAAGGACATATTCAGAGGTAATTAAACATGACAAATGACTGGGTTACATACATCATATAAAGTTATGCAACAAAATGATATTTGTTCATCATTTAGGTGGATCTTATGCATTTAGTCATGTAAAGAACAGTCTCTGTGTCGTTCTGTGAATGTGAAGAACAAATAATCAGAGTCTAGAAGGAATCTCAGTCTGGTTCTCGTATCGTCTTTAGCAGGAAGAAGTCTTTAGCTCGTGATGTCCTCATGGATTTACTCGTGTTGTTGGCTCTTTGACCATTACGGTCCCAAATTTGACACAATCTCCTTCCTGAGCTGAATTATCAGTAAGTGTCCTTGTGTTTTAATTCCGGAAGCTGTTCAAAGCTGCGAGAGAGCTGGTTGTTTAGGTTTACTTCAGACTGGTGCTAAGATCTTTTGATTATCCATGTAGTCTCGGGCCTCTTTGAGGAATTCAGCTCTTTGTTTTTCAACAACGTTCGGTTTAAATCTTCAATGGTCTGATCTGCTCTGCTACGCTACACTGTTGATACAATGAATATGTTTAAAGGGTCATCAGATGCAAAATTCACATAGAAACTAAATTCATCACCTCTTTCTCAGATCAAGCCACTTACAAGTCCCAGGCTGTGTGACCGACCGCGTCCCTCTCACGACTGCTGATTGACACTGGGGTTATACCTGCTAACCCTGGAACAACATCTACAACTATCACAAAGTCTAATCAGAATCTCAAAGTTTAATCACGACATAATCACTGAAGTTAGTGTTCACTCTCTGATAGTCATCACTAATAACATACTCCTAAATGCAATGTAGAAACGTCAGATTTTCTGTAAAGCTGTTTTGCATGAATTGGTATGATGAAAATCATTTGTGATCCAGCTTCACCGACAGAGTGTAAAGTTTCTTTAACAAATCTTTGCAAAGCTCCTTTCCTAAAAATGTCATAGTTAACGAGTTCAGCAGCTAAATGTGGTTAAAGTTTACAGTCTCATGAGAGAGAGAGAGAGAGGCGGGGAGAACACAGCTCATAGGCATTTAAAGGAACATGCACCGAAACGGCTCACTGCGAGTGTTTTACACTAAAATTTAGAAATTGTTATAGACTTTTTATTAAGTACTATATCGAATTGTGGAAAATAAGCATCTGAAGAACCGTTTAACAAGTCTAAGGTATTCATTACACGTAAAACACTTTCTACACTGAGAGCAGGTAAAGGGCTTTTCCACCATGAGTTAACATGTGATTTTTAAGGTGCGCTTAATATTTGAAAGGGTTTCCACACTGAGAGCAGCCGAAAGGTCTTCTGACGTCTGTTTGGATGCTGCAACTCACTGTTTCTCCATTGACATGATGATCTTTTTGATCCTGATATTTCTCCTCCTCACCTCATCCAGATCTTGTCTCTCTTCTTTCACTTTCATCAGGCCTAAAATGAAATCATAATAAAGATGAAAATCATGTTTTTTTTAAAGGCCATGTTATTAGTGTAAAAACAAAAGCAATGTAAAAACTGTCCTTTTTACACAGATCCATGCCAATGTCTGAACACACTACATTCTGCTGCCAGGCCAATAGTTGGTCATTTTATGAATAAACACTACAAACTGAACACTGTTTGTTCTTTGATCACTTTCTGCACAATTTACATAACATTATATTCAAGAGAAAACGTGTTTAGTTTGGTCACTGGCTTGATTTGTGTGCGCACACACACACCCTATAACACTTGAAATAAAAAAAAATTAACTTATTAAATTAAACATCAGAAATCACTGATTACATATTAAAATAAGTTAACTTCAGTGTGGTGACCAGTGGTTACTGTAAGTGACTTATCCACTGAGAAATTCAAGTAAGGGATTACTGTTCATTTTTAGGTATTTTAATTACGGTCACTTGCGTTAAAACAGTAAATAATTTCAATATTTCTAAAATTTTAAATCTAAATTTTATATAAAGATGAAATTGAATGCAGAGCTTTTAACCCTCTTTGCACTGGAACACTGGTCTTCAGTTTTTCCTAAATTAATAGAGAAATCATAGAATTATCTATAGGACATGAGAATCATATCTATATAAAGTGTCTACTTTTAAATGAACGAATTTAAATAAAAAACAAGTATTATAAGATAATTAGTGCCGGGAAAAAAAAATTAATTTGAGGCTTTGTAATTAATTACCAATTAAATACCGCTGATTACAGGACCGTGCTTACTTCCAAACCTCGCAAGCAGATCACCGATTGGGATCGGGACCCTATTCAGAACATTAGAGACGCTAGTTCGTGCTCCAGTATAATCAGTCCGCCGAAACTCATCAAGTGAGAAACATTCAGCTGTGCAAAAATAAGTGCGATTAAAAAGCGTTAAAAAAATGTCCACGTTATTTTTGTGTCATTAATTAATTTAAATTAACGCGTTAAAGTCCCGGAACTAATGATAATGTAATCCATATAAAAGTCAGGTACATTCTTTCCCATATCTGAAAGCTTGGTGTCTAATCTACTTTTACATTAACAAATTCAAATTGAATCTGATTTTAATTCCTACACAAGACTAAACGTTCCTTACAGATAACATACGTTTCTTTTCAACAAGTCATTTGTGTAACTAAACCAGTTATTTAAATTACTATCCTGAATTTATATACTATTCTGATTATTATTTAATTCTGTATTTTCCTAATGTTGGTTACATTTGTTATATATATATATATATATGTGTTCCTTTGCGCTCTTCGAGTTATTTATCCGATAGAGTGTTTATGAAAGGCGGCTTGGCGGAGACAGGGCTCTGAGCCCATGATCACAGATATCACGGAGAAAGAGAGAGATGCACAAAGACGGTGTAATGAGGGGGACGTGAAGCGTTCGAGTTCATGTGCAAACGAGTTTATTTGGGCTCAGGGTCAGGACGGACTAAAATCAAAATGCTGGTAAACAAAATCAGTGGAGAATAATAGCAATGATCAATACCGTGAATCGGGAAGAGACAACGAGAATATCCAGGAGACAGGCAGGAAATCTGTAACAGGTAATCCAACAGGCAGAACACAAAGAA
>JAUYWG010000441.1:0-15300 GCA_034779775.1 Enteromius afrohamiltoni | reverse complement strand
TTTTAATGTTCTTTTTTTTATAAAAAATAAAAATACCCCCCCCCCCCCCCCCCTCCCAAAACACCAAAAACTTAACTGTGTTACTCCCGACATATCTGCAAAGCTTCTTACCTTCTCAAACTCCTTCTCCTGAATGTCAAGCATGCTCTGAATTCTCTTCATCACTTCTCTGAAAGGTTCCCCCTGCCACAGTAAATGCACACATTAAAACAGACACGACACATACAAACTGAACAAATGACAGCCATCCGCCTACACGGCAAAAGAAAGCGGCAGCTACCCGCCTACACAAGCACTCAGCTAACACACCTGACGGATCTTGAGCAAAAAGGGAATTCCGAATGTCCCAAAGACTTCCTTATGGAAATGTGCAACTGGAATCAGCATTTCGTTCTCCTTGTCCAGGTCCACCTGGTCGAGAGGGATTTCCTGCCATGAAAGAAATGGAATTGTTTCCAGGGGAACAGCATCCACAAAGAAAAGTGGCATCTCAGAAGCGGAATCATTTTAAGAGGCTTTACAAGGCAAAAGATCCTTTGTTGTGCACATCAGTGAATGATGGGCTTTGAGGGTTGGCGTGCTTCCTTACCTCTATTCTGAATGTTCGACTGGCCGCTGGAGATAAACATTCTAGCAATTCATCTTCCTGGTGAACTCCAATAATTTTGTAGCTCACAATTTCTAACAGCCTACAGCAAAAAAGAACACCGTTAATATTAGCAGTGACCAGTGAAAGGGGTCAGAATCATGGTCAGAGTGACTCATAATGGATTGCAGCAGTGACTGGCTGATGTCACCTTTAGTCCTGCCTGATCCAACGTGTCATAAAAGCAAGACCTCTTAAGAATTAACTATAAAATAAACTATTACAATGCTTCTGTCCTTTACAGTAAGAAATAAAAAAAAGCTGTAAAGATTTATGGGAAGTGTTTTTTGCACTACCACTCAAAAGCTTTGGGTCAACAAGATTTTAAATCAAATTGTTTAAACCCAAAACGTTTCAAATAAAATACTGTTCTTTTGAACCTTCCATCCGTTTATAAAAATGTTTACATTTAACATTGACTTAAAAATGTTTAAGCAAAAATCAGCATATAAAATGATGCAACAAAGATTTTACCATCATGAAGAAAGAAAAAAAAAAAAAAAAAAAAAAAAAAATCTATCCATCTATCTATTTATTAAACTTCACAATACTGTTTTACTGTTATGTTTTTTTTTTTTTTTTTTTAAATTATCTTTTAAAAATTCCAACACAAGGTTTTAAATCATTTAAATATCACATAATTAATAGAACAAACCAATTAAAAAAAAGATCCATTTGTTGAAGGACCTAAGAGTCACTACCCATTTTTTACTGCATTCATGGAAACTCCGAGCAGACACTGAATAACAATGTAGTCTTTTAAACAGAAATTCATGATTAATGAAAAGTGCACTGAATTGAGAACACACAGACCTCAGCTTCTCTGAACCTTTGTCAGACAGCTCCACTGCCTTTTTACATTCTTCCAGAAGGTCCCGAACACAGCCATGCTTGTCAGGGTATAGTGTGATCTCCTAACATAAGGGAGAGAAAAAAAAAAAATATTTTAAGTGACAAGCGCAGAACATTGTGGAAACATACAGTATTGCAAATGAGAAGAGCTGGCATGATGGTGTACAACGTAGAATCACAGCAGCAGGTTCTTACCTCCTCTCGAAACATACTGTTGAGCCAAATGGCTTTGAAACTCCTCCTGTTCTCAAAGTCTGTGATCTTCATCTTGAGCTGTAGGGAAGCGAAACCATGAATAAATCAGATGCCCGGAACGTAACAGCTTAGAAGATCTCATATTCCCTAAGAGGAGCGCCAAGTGGAAGATAAGGCCTCTCTCACCTGCTGGTAGTAGAGCTTCTTAGGCTGCCGGGGCTTGAAAAACTGCAGCAGGTCTCTGAGAGTGCCTTCATAGTTGTGCCTGAGTGGGTTGCCAGGGCCATCTCTGTACCTGAGAGGAAGAAGAATAAAAATGAAGGTTTGTGGATGACAACAGGGGGGAAAGAAGCCACACCACATTGAACACAACAACACCACGCACCCCTGTGACTTGAAGAACTGTAAGAGCATGGGGTCAGTATTTAACCTCTGTGCAACAGTCTTTGCCACCTGAAAAAAGGAAATATGAGCTCATTACTTTTTCATATTACTGTCTCATTCTAATCTGCTTGCAAAACACTAACCTGGAAGTAGTTCATTCGGTTTGACAGTGTCACAACAAAACCTGGGTCATTGTGAATGGTCTTGTCACAGAAGATGACATCTACACGGTGGTACAAGTCTCTGAAGTAGTCTTTTGCAGTAGGCAGCTCACTGGTTTCATTTTCAGGATCATCCCTGGTGGTGATACAAAAGAACCATTCATTTCAAGGTACTGTTAAGCTGTGCAAAATGGCTTGGGGATTATGACACCAAATACTTACTTCTGGAACACAATTATGTCTCCATCCATCAGCTCATCCAGAGCCTTGTCCAGGGAGACATCATAGTCTTGTATTCGCTCCGTTAAATTCGGTTTAACTTCCTGTAACACAGGATGCAGAATCATGTTTTAGAGATGAAGCTGACAGAACACATTTACACTATTTTAATGTGATTAGAAAGGTATTACCTGGTATTATGGTATTAAAGGTATTATGTTTTTCCAGGTGTGTACTAATGGGTTAAATCAAACCTAAGATGCAGCTATACAGTATACATAGATACACACACTTTATTTTATGTAGCTTAAGTGTGCTGTATATCAAGACTGTGCTTATGTCTGTGTACATGAATATAAAATGACACTGTATAAAGTCCCCAACGCATGTGAGAACCTTTTGGTTACATAAGCAGCTGTGTAACAGCCTTGTATTGTAACATACATGTAACAGGAGCAGCCTATTCCATCTACATAATTACAAACCTTTCAATATCTTAGTTACATGGTATATGCATTGTTTTATACAAGTACAACAGCTGCTACTAAGAACTTACTAGGTAGTATTATGGACACCTTAAAATAGCTTGAGTTGGCCTACAGCAGATACATTTTTTTTTTAATTCAAAATGTTGTGTTTATTTTATACATTTTTTGAGCTATAAGTCTGTTTTATTACACGTATATTACACATCTCTACTAATCACTTCTATACAAAACTACATATGATAAATGCATCATTAGGAAATGTGTGTAAACCAAGTCTTACCTCATAGAGGATAAGGCTAGTTCCCTGCTGAAACCCTGCTCTTTCACACATTACAGGCAGCAAGCCTCCTGTAGGGGTCAGGGTTAGAAACAAATTAAGCGTTTAATCGGTTTAATTAGATCAATTTTAGAACAATTTTATTAGACAGAGTTTTAAATACTCACGTATTTTACAGGATATAGGTGTGTAGATATGTCCACAATAATTTAAGCTTCTGGTTTTTGGGTCATACATCTTCAAGAACAACATAACATCATCTGGAAACCAAACAAGGTTAAAAGGTTGATGCTATCAGAACTGGAAGCATTTTTGCACCTCAATAGAATAAACAGTTGAAACAAAATATCAATTGGCTAAAATGGTTCTGTAAATACTGTAAATGTACACAATGAAACTCACGGTCTTTGTCGAACTTGGGTAACGTTGCACCACTGGCGGCCATTTCTGGATCTACAGTTTCCAGAAATATTGTCCATGGGTTCTCGTTATCGCTCAAGTCGATCATCTGTTTGTGACAGCAAAATGAACACTTATTTCTCACATATGAAGCAACATAAGAAACAAAAAGTACTTTACAAAATAGGGTTGTTTTAAAAAAGGGCAAGCGCAGACTTACAGACTTGTTGCATTCTGCTTCATAATCCAACATGGCCGGCCGTTTAGTGCCGTTGCTTCTGGCCTGCATTGGCCACAGCCTCATCTGGTCCTGTGGGAAACCCTAAAGGAGAAACAGTCAGAGACTCTTCATGGACCCATCAGAATATAAATGAAACTAATCTGACGAAATCTAAACTAAGCAGAAAAACCAGCAAATGAGAACGTAAAACAACCCAACACAAGCTCGCCTAACGGAGCTGTCAGAACAAACCATTTCAAGCAATACAATACTGCTGGTTTAAGGATTTGCAAGCTCCCAGAATGCATTGCAGTGCTAATAAATAATGTGATTACTGTAGAAGGATTAACTTTTTGCTGTTTGCTCACACATTTGCTGTGATGTTAGAAGCTCGTTTTTAACACTACTGGTTGACTGTCACCAGGAAAGAAATCAAAACATTAATAACTGCTTTGAAGAGATTTAAAAAAGGTAAGTAGAGTTCATCAAAACAAAATAAAGTAATAAATGTTTGTTGCTAACTGACAATTGGCTGAACAAGAAATCTACTGTTGTGCATTACAGGTATTTATTGGCTGACATTTTGTCAAGGCATTTCACATTGTTAACGAATACATTTCTAAATAAGTCTGGATAAACAGAGTTCCGGTCAACAAGAGCACTCAATCAGTTTTCATCAAGAGAAATGGTGTCAAGTGAAGTCTCACCATGGTCTGTGAGAGGTTCTGAACGAACTCAGCCAGAGTGGAGCTTTTCAGAACTTTGAACACTGTGTATTTTACTTTCTCTTCATCATACATGTCGTTGCCCTGATGCCCACAGAACTGGTCTTCTGTCACCATCTACAGGAACAAAGAGCTAGTATTTGTTAAACAGAAAAACAAAGTAGAATAGAATTACATAACAGGATCTAAACTTCAAGTCAAATACCTGACTTGACCTGACACGCCAAGTGGACTAATACATCTTCCAATGAGACAGGAAATTTGAATAAACAAGCGTGGCTTATTTAATCGGGCGTACCTGTACTTGCATGTAAAGGTGAGCCTCCTGCCTCTCTTTTCTCTTCTGGGCTTCCACTCTCTTCTCCTCCTGCAGCCTCTCCACCAGCTGCTGAGGAATTTCCATGTCTGTGACCGGCTGCAAGACCTCACCTGGACATGACAACAGCACTTATAAGCACAGATGGACAAAAGCAAGTCAGTAACTTTAAAACAGGGTGGTTTTCTTATGGGATGAACTCACAGTTAAATTTTAAATTACCTCACACTTAAAAAAAAAAAAAAATAATAATAATAACAACAACACCACAAATGAACATCACGGCAGGTGTATCTAATGCCACTTACTGAGCTTGGACTCTCTGATGTACACCAACATGTAAGCGTTGGTGCAGTGACGCACTGACAAATCGTCATCGTGACCACCGTAATTGTGTTCAATGGCTTCTTCTTTAGTGCACCGTGAAACAACATCATCATCGAACTTACACCACTGCAAGAGCAAAACAAACAAACATTACAACTTGAAGAAAATGATTAAAGCATGTGGGCATGAATTTCATAAAACACTTTACAGAAGATTAAACAAAGGTCAAAATAATGTTTGACACCATACTAAACACTACTAGTAGTAAGAAACAAATACAATGCAGGGCTCCAGACTAACATGGAAACTGGAATCACCTTCACCTGATCTGATTTGGAAGCATTTTAGTGTAATGCAATATTGTAAATATTCCCCCCCAAAAAAGTCCTACAAAATGTTCAAGACATCTTGGTGGTCTTTGAGCTTTTATTTGACCAGACAGAAAGGAAAAACAGAAGCGGACTAGAACGGAGGAGGAAACTCTGCAGGAAAACACTGTCAAACTTGAATCAAAATGGGCAGCAATGCTTCAGTAGACAAAAGGTAAGAAATATTTAAAAACCTTTTTATTCAATAAATATGCTACCAGTCAAAAATTTGGAGCCGGTAAAGCCTTCTTCAGAATGTTGGTCCAAATCCAGTTATTTGTGTTTGCTCTATTGAAATCTGATTTAAATGATTGATTGACTTTATATTGTTTCCGTTGAGACAGTTTGCATTTCTGCTTGACTAGCACTTCACAACAAACCTTGTTTCTGCAGACATTCAGCATGTTTTCTACAAACAATGTCAGATGCGTTTACACTTTATGTGGCGTGAGAAAGTGACAAAGCTAAATTTGATATGAGCAGTCAGACTGAAACAAAATGCATTTAATATACAATTTGAATAGGATTTCAAATTATATGAATGTTGGATGAAAAAACATAAGTAGTTTAGTAATATGGTGAAGGGTATTTCAATTTATTTTCTAAAAGTGTAACCTATTCCAATGATGACAAAGCATCCATTACTGCAGTCTTCAGTGTCACATGATCCTTCAGAAATTATTCTGATGTGCTGATTTAGTGCTTATGAAATCAAGCAGTAACTATTTTCCTGAAAAATAAGGTTTCCTAAGTCTTCAGTCTCAGTCTGGAGCCCTTTAATGCTTTAAGGTTTTACTTTAACAATATTGACAAAACATTACATGCAACCACAAGCCACCCACAAAACCAACAAAAATAGGGACCCCTAAAATGAAAGGTTCTCACTATTGGTGCGGTGACACTCACTTTGCCGTCTCCTTTAGGATTAAGGTAGACGACGTAGTGGCCCCCGTGGTTGTCTCCGCTGTGCACCAACACGGCATGGAGAATGTAGTTGGCTGGGTCTTTAACATCTGGCTTCTGCAGAAACTCATCCAGAGGTAACTGCTCTGGGAATTCAAACCTGTGGGGCACAACATTGAGTATCAGGCTCAGCCTCCATTTCTCTAACATCATGTGAGTGAAAGTGAGCAAGAGATTATGCCCAAAATATCTTAAAAACCACCCTCCAATCCATATTCAAGTAAGTGTTCGGTCATCATTTAGATGAGTCACTCTCAAAAGATATTTTATAAGCGCAATCTCCCTCTCTGCATGGCACGCATTTATTCAGACCACCCATAAATCACAATGCTTACTTCAGCCATCAAAGAATGTAATTAAAAAATATAATAAAAGAAAAATATCAGTGTGACTCATTACCTCACAAACTCATTTACAGTGACATTTCTAATGTAAAACAGCAGATATTACAAACAGTTTAGAACATTGGCACATCTACAACACACTGAGGGGAAAAAAAATCAATTACCTGTCATTTATCTTAATATTTTGGTCAGTCTGAGGGTCGTACATGAACCTCATGAGCTGTAGGTGCAGAATAGGTGGGAAGGTCAGGAACTTTACACCCTTTTCTGCTTCCTAAAAGACAAATAAACCACAAACAAAGTCAAAACTCCAGCAGAGTGAATTAAAATAAGTAGTTCAGGCGTAGTCACGTCAGCAAGACATCAACTATTTTTTTTTGTTAAGTAGGTCTGTTGTCCATTGTCAGTTGGTTATCAATGCACCAATTAGACATTAGACTTTTAATAGCTGCTAAGTGTAAGGTAAAAGTAACTGCACTTTTAGGGTTAGTTAGCATCGTATGGTTATGTATGCAAACCCCTCACCTGTAGACCATGCTCCCCTGCATCGTATTTGTTATCTCCATCCAGCTGTTCCACTGCCACATAATCCTTGAATGACTCAAAGACTGCAGGGCAGAGAAGGTGCATTAGTAAAATCAACACAAGTACAGCCAAAACTTTGTGCAGCCCTAAGCAACATTATAAAATGGCATCAGAAACAGGCTGAATTTGTTGTTTTTGTCCTGGAACTCCAGCGCAAGATTTGCATGTAAGAACATTTTTATATTTACAGACCACATTGGAATAAAGGCCTTCCAGTAACATAAGGGAGGACAGCAAGACAGAAGATCAGAGAAAGCCACACTTACTGTTTTTCTTTCCTTTTATGCTGAGTTGGATGTCGTAGTAATCCTCTATTCTTTCTGACCGATAGTCTACATGCTTACACTGGATGTAGGACTGAAATGGAGAAAACACCCAAATGTGGTGAGGCTGAGTAAATTAAACGGATGTAGAGCGAAACCAAAGAGAGACTACGGGTGACTTACCACCATCTTCCCTCGGAAGAGCTTTGGAATTGTGCCCTCCACACAAGTTCCTTTCATCTTGTTCTCCACATTGTCCAACAGCTAAAAGTAAAAGGGGAAACGGATCACACAATGGTTGGACCCAAATCACGTTCGTCCAATTTTGACATGACTAATCCCTCAATTGATCAATGAGTTAAAAGAGAAGGATCCAAGGGGATCCATGGAGATCAGGCTACTCACCACTCGGCACAATTCTTGTACATCATGCTGCATGAAACTGTCTAGAGTCTCCCACCTGTGGAAACAGACACGTATTTCAAAATATAAACATTTATAGATAATAGGTCAACAAACAGTCACATTACTATGAATATTTATACAAGGGCATTAGCACCCAAAAACAAACTCAAGTCTGCCAACATAATATTTAGGCCAAATGCCCCTTGATTAAGCTATTAATTACTTTTATAACATCCTCAAAAATTGTAAGCAAGAAACTTCATAGATTTCCACTAATAAGAACGCACAAGAATGTCAACTGGCAGACGTGTCAGGTTCATAGTGCTTGTAAACTGAACACTGAAAACAAAACCTACCCAAAAGACTTAGTCAGCTTCTTTGTACCAACAGGCTTATCACTGTGTTGGAGCTCATAGAACACCCTCTGCAGGGCGAGGGGAACGCTTTTAGAGGAATCATCTCCCTCAGTAGGCATCATATAAACCGCCTAGAAAGCAAAAACAAAGTAGGTTCTTTGAAAATGCACAGCATCAACCTATACTTTTCTTCTGAGAACTAAAATATTTTAGAATAAATATATCTGTATCAATATGTGATAAAACCAATATTACAAAAGAAACAAACTTGCCCCCTAACTTACACGGTCAACTTGAAAAAGCAGAGTAATGGCACATAAAAGCATGGTGTTTTTCTACTTACTACAATTCCAACGTTTTGAGACATGCCTTTTTTTTTTCTCTCTACACAACCAAAAAAGTAATTACTACTTTTAAGAACAGCCACATTAAACTGATCAGAAGTAACAGTAAAGACTTGTTTAAACATACATTTCAAACCAAAGCTGTTCTTTTGGACTTTACATTTATTAAAGACCCTGAAAGAATGCATTCACAAAGACAACTGTTTTTTAACAACAAATGTATCTTGAGCACCAAATTAGTGTGATGCCATTTTACCAGAACAATTATAAATATACCACTTAAATAGAATTGATTTACTGACTGATTAAATAAACGCACATGTGGTAAGCATTAGAGATTTGTCTCTTCACCATACTGACCCCAAATTTTGAATAGTTGAGTCTAAAACCACCATGATTGTACTGTTTTATGTCCTTATTAAAAAAAAAAAAAAAAAAAAAAAAAAAAAGTAGTGAAAGTTACAGAGTGTTAATAACAGGACCTGCTACGGAGAAAATGTACTCTGCCAGGACGGGTACATACTGATACCAGCTACGATTATCAAGATTTTCTCTTATTATTTCACATTTTCTTTCCAGCATAAAGTAGATCCCCAAACAAAGACATGTATGACTATAATAAGAACCAAATATTAGCAATGAAAGATTCAAAATGTCGCCACAGTTGGCTGCATCTGAACACAAACTACATCTTCTATACCTTATGACCTCAACATAATGCATCCATTTCAGCTAGGCAAGGGATGCAGTTGGAAAATAGGTTATATTTCATTGGAACTTACAGTAAGGAAAATCAATCGGCAGAGCAGGAACTGTATTTTTAATATTCATTAAATTGTACACATCCAAAACAATCATCTGTTTATTGGTACATACTGCAAAGAATCATCTGATTCTGACAATGAAAGGCAGATGTCTCACCCTCCGAAGCTGGTTTGTGAAGAAGAGAGTCTGTAGTAAGCTGTTCATGTAGCATGTGGCTCCTTGATTCTTCAACCCCACGTAACCAGTGTGTTTCTTTGAATCCCAGCTGCAAGTAAAACCATAACATCAGCTACCTTTCCAAAAGCTCATCAACACTGAAAACACATGCCACTAAGAAATGACTTACGCCACACCGTGAGGCGCATCAGCTTGAACATAGACCTCGAAAGTGACCTTATCATCCTCAACAAAGCCCCGTTCTGGATCAGTCACATCCTGAAATCAACCAACATCAGCTAATGAGCTCTGTCCAACTCTGAGCTCAGCAGAGACACTGACACAAAACATGTCCACTTACACTCCATGACATGAAGTTGGAAAAGCCCCAGTCATTTTCCTTGTGGAAGAACAGGTGACTAATGCGGCGGCTAAAGGATTTCTCATCGTCTTTGTAGTTGATTATTTTGAGCATGGCTTGAGCATGACATGACCAAGACCTTCAAACCAAGAGAAATCAAATTAAGTTTGGTTTAAAAACACCCAGGGGAAAGAATCCTAAATTTTGAAAAAGCCAAAGTGTATTAACTTTACACAAAGAAAAGAAGTTCATTAATGCAAGGTTATCATTGGAATCGCTATAACAGAAAAGAAAATGGCAGCGATTGCTTACGTAGAGTCTGACTCAGCATTGCACTGAAGGAAGAATCCAACACTCTTCTGGTGAGGTCTGTCTGGGTAAAAGCGGGGCATCACCATGATCTTCCAGGGAAGATTTCTCACGAAACAGGGTGGGCTGAGAACAGACTCACTCAGCCTGCTAAAGCGCTCCACCACAAAGCGGAAAGTAGCTTCCGAGCGCCAGCTTGTGTCTGTTAAGTAGCATACATTTTTTTTTTTATTACATATGCAGATGTTTTTTCATTAACAACTTGAAAATTTCAAATAAATTTAAAAATGTGCATGGTACCAAGATTCAATGCGTTTCTTACCATCCTCCATGTCCTCCTCTGTGTTGTTGTGTCCATCCGCCATAGCCACGTTCCCATTGATGACTGGATTCTGGGGAATTCTTGGAGGATCATCTGGGTCCCCAGCTGGGAAATAAAAGCCAAAATGGGAAATTCCCTTATCAACCAGTTTCATCCTTGACTTCTTGCAATCTCACTCTGTGACTATGGTATCACAGATCTACTGTACAACAGGTAAACAAACGCACTCAGAAGCATCTTTCAGCAAAAAAACTAATCATGATCATTCAGAATGTAGCAATTACATCAAGTAACCTCATATACTTGTTTAAATAAAAAAAGACAGAGACTTAAACACTGAGAATTAAGAGACAAAGAAAAATCTGCATCTATAACCAAATATTCTGACGCACTACCGAAGGCATCTGAAATTGTGTGAAGGTTCACAACAGTCCAAGGCAGTCTATAAAAACTATTTTAAGATGACATAATAATCATATTACTAAAGCACATAACACAATGTCTTAATTAAAATGTCTTAAAACTCTAGATTTATTCTGAGCCTGAGTTTGTGAGTTGGGGGTGTGTTGTGAGAAAATACAGTGGTTGCAGTGTCTGAAAATGCTAAAATAACTGACATGTTTGTGTGTGTGTGTTTTTTTTTTTTTACATGTACAATAAAATTAACCAAGTTGCATGCAGGTTGGAAAAAAAAAACACAAGGAAAGCACATTCGTTAGTCATCATTTTGTATAAAAGGAACATTGTCAGATGCGTTAAAATCTGTTTGCTCTGAGCGAGATGACGTTATAATTATGACTTTCCAACTTAAATGCAAGTTTTCTTGCTGGAAGCTGGACAAACGGTCTGTCGCGAATCCCGATTGGGACATAGATAATTCTGATACCCCAGTTTCCAAATTGGACAGGCCTAAATATTCAAACATTGCAAAAGAGAAACCTATTGCTATACTGACAATTTTATTCATTTTCCCCATAATATCTACATGCTTTTGCCATTAGAGGCATGTAAATTTCTCTAAATAAACCATTTAATGCATATTCAAATTCACATTTATTTGCCTGAAGGTCCAGAATCTTCAATGATCAGAATCCAGAGAGTAAAGATAATGTATAAATGGCCATTAGTGAATGAGATGTTGTTTCATTTAAAATCCATTGGATATCAGCAATACATTTTCCCTTTAATAAGATTCCCCCCCCCCAAAAAAACAGGCAAGAATGAGCCTGGTGTCCCACATGATGCCTATTCTTTCAGACAACAAAGCACTTGAACACGGCCACTTCAGAAGAGAAAGTAGGACATTTGCAACAGCACATAAGACAGAAAAAAAATGCATATACAAACAAAACAAACAGGTTCTCTTCCTGTCTAAGTGGGTGGTTCTGGGCTAGAAAAAAGACGCAATGTGAACCAGACATTTTGCCGTTCACCGAAAGCAGCACGAAGCGCTTTATGTGCGCATTCCTAGGCCTGTGATGTGATATGTGGTGTGATAATTATGTGCATGTCTTGAATGGTCTCCGGACAGCAGCATCAGAAACGCCCCCACACGTGCACTGCAGAACTTTGATGAAACGCAGCGCAAAAATTAGCGTCGCAAACGTAATGAGTAAGAAAATCGCAACCACGTTCAATGGCCTTTCGAGTGCTACCGCCGCGATCGCGGGTGTGCACGAGCCAAAAAAGAAAAACAGCCAAGCAAGCCGTAATCATTAAAAATGGCGAGCGGTACCACAGCATGACTCGTTATACAATGAAGAAGCAGAAAATCCCCGCGCGCTGTCGGCGGATCCCCACGCGCTGGCCTTGACGCACAGTCATTGCGATGCCCTAAAACGCGTCAGATCTATATTTTCAACTGACAGCATAGGTACTCCCCCCATAATATTAACAAAAAGGGTGTCACTGAGAAAAAGACGCTACGTTAATGACTTGTTTCTGAGTTGATCCGCTCGTTTACCCCCTCCCCCTCCATACACATATAGCCGCGCTGCTAACGTTTCCCTCCGCAAACCGAGCTCGTATTCTCAGCAGACCGTGTCATCCGACACTATCCGATGAGCAAATGAATTACTTGGTTCGCGGATCCTTTGGTGAGCCATCACGCGCCTCGGGCCGCGCCGTCACCCAGATATAAACAAACACCGACGCAAGCAGGCCTCGCAGAAACTGATCTGTGCAAAATACAGTCCACCATCTTGAAATAAAACTGCCATCCACTCCCCCTGATCGAGCTGCACAACTTTCTACGCGGAATGCATCCAAAGCCAATATCGACAGGAACACGTTTATAAGACACTGCAACAGCTAAATGCAACTTAACCGATTAGCCATCGCGCAGAAAGCCTGTCATCGTCTATGTAGTTCAAAATGGTGCTGCGATCCAGCAATCATCATCTGACGCTGTTTATTTGCCTCCACTAACGTTAGCACTCAACAGTTAAAAAAAACGGTGGCGGGACGCGAGGATTTGCTGACTGTGGAGGAAAGCCATTCAATGAAGCAGCAACTTGTTTTAGAAATGTCTAAACGAGCAGATGCTCTGAAAGACCACTAAACTGCCCGGTTAAATCGTGAACTAGTTAACGTTAGTGGACAAATGACTGATTTAATGCTCTTGCAGGACAGCAAGAGTTTCTCTTTCGTTTCAATCACAACTCGCAACACAAAACAATACACCGCGGACTTACATTTAACGTTATCCATACTGCACGCGAACACGGCCTCAAATAACTAGCTTTATTTGTGAGCCTTTGCCCCTGGATGCTTTTGAAAAGTTGCCCAGGGAATCTACAGGTGTAACCGAGGGGCTCCTTACACAATCAGGTGAAAACCTGACAGTTCAATAACGTTAGATAGAAGAGCTTAAAGATGGGCTGCGCCACGTTAGTGCAGGCAGCATTTAACTAGCCGAACGCTAACAGAAGACAAATCAGCTTAAATAACAGTCACACAAACAGCATTATTTAAGCAAATCGACCGCTACGTGATTTTTAACAACAAAGTGGCATGGTAATGTGACTCAAATGAGCAGGTAAATAAAATAAGGCAGACTTTTTGCTGACTGGTTAAACTCCTCATGCAGCGAGGTAACGTAGTTAACGGTTAGCCGCTGGCTAGCTTAACAAGCTATTGGGGTCAGAACATGCGACGGGGTGGCTTGCTATTAGGCAGATAAGCAGTGAAACGTCTCGTTTAGCCCGTTAAAGCTAGCTGTGATGTTAAATTGAAAGGTTGCGAGCGTTTGATTTTGCACGAGGCCTTACGTACCCTCCATCTCCATGTCCTCGGGCTCGCTGAGCTGCTGCTCGCCGGCTTTCTGCTGCTGCTGCTGGGTGTGATGGTGGTTCATGTCGACGGCTGTTAGGATGGGATGGTGCCTGGGCTCTTTGTCTCCCTCGGGCCGGTCTGGTGGCGGTTCCGCGGGCAGAGGCTGCTGGGGAGTCGGAGGACGCGGAGGTGGGTTAAACAGGTCGAGCCTTTGCGGCTGGGCCTGCACTAAGACGACCTCGGCCTTGTCTGCTGTCAGCGCCGGGGATGGAGGAAGGGAGGCCGGTGGGGGAGCAGGCAGAGAAACGCGGACGTATTTGCTCGCTATTCGCCCAATCTCGGCGCCTGGGTGAAGGGATGCTAAGGTTAAGGATAGTCGGTGGCCTCGGGCTTCTGTTTAACGAAGGCCCGATGAATGAAACCCCGGCTTTCCCCCGTAGAAGTGCAACTCACAACAACCTGCAGCCGGGGAAAACAGATATAGCCCAGCTGAAGCTAGCGAAAGTGATAAAAGAACAAGCAGCGCGACTCATGCGCCTCCGAGAGATTATTTTAAATACAACTTTGCCTGCAATATTTCCAGTCCGTGTGCTCCTCCGATTGTCCCTCTTCTGGGGGGGAGCGGAGAAAAAACCTATCCATTCAAACCAGACTCTAATGTGAAATCGCACTAATTTAGAAGTTCAAACTCACAAAGATGCCCGCGTTTCGCCTCTCCGTTATCATAAGTGAAACTAACCTGAACATCTAACGCTCGATTTCACCTCGAAGCTGCATCCCAAAAGGCTATTCAAAGGAGAAAAGATAATTTTGCCCGGTCACGGCCAGAGCCTCTCTCACCCGCTCCCGTGGTTTATGATGTTCAGTTTGAGGTAAAACTCAAAATGGCGGTCGCGCTCCTCTCTGAAATGTCACATCCGCATGGAGATCTAAACAGTGGCGCACACCGCGCGAGCGCCATAAACACAAACGCTGCCTCGCGACAGAGTTTACTAAAACCTAGCGGTTTTATCAAATTTATTTTGTCGTAGTATCATTTTATTACTGATAGCAGCACCCCTATTGGTTTGCATTAACGTTATATGTGTTGTAATACGGAAATTGTAATTTATTTTATTTAGCAATTAAATTATTTAGCAAAAATCGCTTATTATTTTTTTCTCCGGATATGTTCCGCGATTTTCCTTTTTTTTGATAAATGTTTTTTTTTTTCCTGTAAAAAAAGATTCATATACTACATATAGATTAATAGATACACCTATAAACACACAAATATA
>JAUYWG010000440.1:1494-15312 GCA_034779775.1 Enteromius afrohamiltoni | reverse complement strand
GTTGATCCTCTGTTAGAAGCAGGGAAGGTTAATATCAGTTTTTCTGTGTTAACAAGTTATCCTCTGTTGATCAGGGAAGGTTTAGCACAGTTGCTAAATATGTTGGAATCCTCTGTATGTTGATCAGGGAAGATTGGCATTTTGTTCTAATATTGTCAAAGATAACAACAGTTAAATCTGTGTTAACAAGTGTGATCTTCGATCAGAGACGTATGTTGTGATTGTGTAACAAAGAAACTTACAAAACGCTTACAAAATCTCAACAACTGTGAAAGGTGGACTAGCTGCTCCTTCATGGACAGACAGTGAGCTCAAATCATTGTTAGTAGTCAGTCATATTGGATTTGATAAAGAAATTTGGTATTGATCCAGAAAACGTATGGTCAATTGAAAAATGTAAACAAGTACTTGGGTCATGTATCAGAAAGAAAAACATGAAAGTCATTATCTGTTGCTACCGAGAGTTTAGTTTAGCAATAGCACATGAACAAGCTCAGTGTCAATCAATTACTTTTCACGATTTGTGCCATGAGTAAGTTGCTTAAGCTCATGTTACCATTTTGAATGAAATAATAAGGCATGTAAGGTATTGTAATGTATGAATGTGTGATAAAAGTTAATTGAAGATATGCACACCGGATTATTTGCAGCAGCTGAAGAAATAACATCACTTGTATTCTACCTCTCTGTGTAACAATGGAGACTGAGGCGTGCAGATCCATGTGCAGAGTATTTATTCAGAGTCAACAGGCAGGGTCTAGATACAGGCAAACTGAGCAAGACCACTTTTGGTTAAGGTCTGGTTATGGCCCACCATGTTAGTGAGACAGGACACTTGAGTTTGCAGCTGTTAACTGCAAACTCTTTTAACTTAGCAATCAATTACTTTTACTGATGACTGCAGCGCGCGGACAGAGTTCTCACAATAAAGAGAATTTTGCTTCCAAATCCAAAGTTTTTCTCCTGGTCTTTCGGGAAAAAGAATACAACAGGACACAGCAAGAGGGCACCCCCAACCCACTCAGATTCACCAAAGACTCTTAGACTGTCATCTGGACTTCATTTCCCATCAGCCGCTGCACCTTCACACCACCATTTACACACACACATGGACTCAATTTTCCAGCATGTCTCACTCCTAATCACACTCAGCTCATCACCACACCCACTCACTCATTATCACCAGCATAAAAGCCAGTTCCACTCTTCAGTTAATTGTGAAGTCTTGGTTTGCTCCTGTGACCATTTCTCAGTGTTCTGAGTTTGTTTTCCTGTTTATTCCGGATGTGTGATTGTTTGCTGCCTGCCTTATAACTCTGCCTGTGTACCCCAACCTTGATTCTGTCTTTCCTTTGTTGCTCAGTTTGCCTGTATCTAGACCCTGCCTGTTGACTCTGAATAAATACTCTGCACATGGATCTGCACGCCTCAGTCTCCATTGTTACACAGAGAGGTAGAATACAAGTGATGTTATTTCTTCAGCTGCTGCAAATAATCCGGTGTGCATATCTTCAATTAACTTTTATCACACATTCATACATTACAATACCTTACATGCCTTATTATTTCATTCAAAATGGTAACATGAGCTTAAGCAACTTACTCATGGCACAAATGGTGAAAGTTAATTGATTGCAAAGCTTAAGCTTAAGCTCAAGTGTTGATGAGTTTTATTTTGAAGTGTTTGTTCCCCATTGATTTCCATGTTCCCTTGTTCCTTTGCTCCCCCTCTAAGTTTCCCAGGGCTCCTTCCTTTTGTTAGCTTGTTTCATGTCTATTTAAAGTCCACTCCATTTTGCCATCCAAATTGCTGGATATTGAATATCTAACAAAATATTTAGATATCAAAATCTCGGTGTTAGAAGTTAGATGTTTTAATTAGATTAGTTGTCCGGTTGGGCAAGTAAAAATCCCATCTTTCACTTGCTCCTTCAAAAAATCTACTCGGACAAGCATCAATGACGAGTTCTATTACTGTATATAAAGTTCAACCCGCCAGAGAGGCTAGTGCGAGTGACTGTGATACCCGCCCCAGCTGAAAGCCATGTGAGCAAATATACAAAAGAGCAGGTATCACCCCTTTGCCTTGATTAGCTTTTTTTTTGTGTAATTTGCTACTGAGCATGCAGTGTTGAGAAATTCAAAAGCAGATTTGTATGTTTTCAGACTGAAAATAAATTGCACAACTACAAACAAATGATTCAAATATTTGTGTTTTTAAAATACAGTAATATGTTTTCCTATTGCTTCCTGATAGCAAGGTTTTTTTTGATCCTCTCCTCACAGCCTTAAGTAACATCCCTTTGTGTGTGTACCATTTTTATCTGTATTAATTGCATTTATCAGCAACTGACCTCAACTTGTTTAATCATTGTTTTAGTTTTTCTTGGTTGCTCAGAAGATATATAGTAAATAATGAATGTGTTTTGGCTGATTGTTAAGTTTTTATGGTGAGTTTTATGGCATATATCAGGACATAGCCTTCTAACTTCATTTAATTAGGTGATCAGCATTGAGTGGAAAGTGACTCACTGCATTGATGAGCAGTTAGATTTCTCTAAATTTGTAAATTTGTATCATGCCAATTACATAGTGAGATAATTAGAAGCCAATTTAGAAAAGGTAATGCAATTGTGCATCACATTGTAGCCGTGAGACAACCCTGCTCCTGTGCACATAGACACTGTGGCTATACAGGAAATAGCTAAGTGATGCAAAGACAGTCAAATTTTACATGTCACATGTTTAACAGATATCCTAATTTAACACAAGACACACAGTCTAAAATGCATAGCATTAACAACCTTTTACCAACTATTTAACACTTACAGCAAAGAATTCCTGTGTCAACTTAACTAGCCTATGTGCCGTGTAGTAGCACAACTACACTGTGTGCTCTATGGGCACAATGTGTGTAACACAATTACATTTTTGATTGAAAACACATAGTGAAAATACATAGTGCAGATTGTAAGAGCACACTACGGCTTATTCTGGCACAGAATAGCAATGAATGATTGTTGTAAAAGCAGGGTCACACGATTGGAGATAGACAAATCCCTCGCAAACCCCTAAATGGAGACCCCTTCCTCAGCAGAAAACCAATAATTCTACAAGAGTTTTCCAACTTTCTTATAATACTGTGAAATTGAGACCAATTTGACAATCACACAAAGAACTTTAAAGGCTCATGGATTCTTAAGATATCATACATGCAGTTTGTAAGTCTTCTATGTCATTCTCAGGGGGGAAGGAGGGAGATTAAGTCTCAAAAGGTCTTTCTCTGAGATCTTCTTGCAAGATTAGAAAGACCACTGTTTTATTGCATGGCGTATGTGCTGTGAGGATTCCTGATTTTTTGGGCTTTACATTTCAGGTAGAAATAATTCCACTAATTACACACCAAATTTACAACTGTCCCGGTTATACCTGCATTTCAGTGAATTAGTTGCTTGATGAGCATAGAAACTGAAAAATTGCAGCGTATGTAGATTTATAAATATTGAATGTAAAAAACATTTTTAAATAAAGCACACCAATTTGCAAAGAGACAACAAACTAACTCCAGTGTGTCACATTAACTAATTGACACTTTTTATAAAGATTTGTACTACAAATCCTTCAACTTGTTGTGAAGTTATTTAAGGTACACAAATTTCACAACCTAGGGAAAAAATAAAACACTGGAAAATTATACGGCTACGATAAACATAGATAAAACAGGTTTGGTGATCTATTGTTACCGCTCAACAAAAGAAAAAAAGAGACGGCGTTTCCCTGTGTCCTTAACTGCACTCTGTTCAGAGAAACCACGTGACATGAAGACAAAACTCAATTAGAGCGCCACCTAGTGCAGACTTACAGCAGGACAAACGGCTAAATTTGCTAATTTTAGAGTACATTTGGTGTTAAATCGAAGAGGTAACAGGGCCATTCGATAATATCACATTATATAGATTAGGTCCACAATAATAGTCCGAGTGGATTATACTGGCGCAAAATAAACAGCACCCGATGCGCATGCGCAGTAAACACTCAGTGAAACCGAAAGTAGAGTGAAGCTTCGCAGTGTTTTTGGGGGAAACCCAACAGATCTGTAACACCCCGAACACAACATCTGCACACAGTCATCGATGTAATAAACAGAGCAACGATGTCTGAGATTTCGACCATATACAAGATATCTATCATCGCATTTACATTGTTTTGTTGTGGTAAGTTTTGTACCGAGATCAACTGATACTTATACTAAGGTATTTTATACTTATGTTAAGGTATGTGTCCACTGAACGCTATTCTCATGTCTCTTATTTTGCAGCTTCCGGTTCTGTGTGTCCGGTTCTGGAGTGCTGGTTTGTTCAGGAGAAGCCGGGTCATAGAGGAGGTTTCTCAGTACCGATGAGTCAGGAGAAATCTCTCATGTTCATCAGAACTGAAGGCTTCAGTGAAGAGAGCATATCTGAGCTTCATCCTCCTGCAGACATCAGCCCGTCCAGGATCTACTATGTGACCGGTCTGTGATGCTGCATGTGATCATAAACACATCTGTGTATAGTCTGTCACAAATACAAACTGAAGTCAATGATTTGCCTAATTTGTGCTTTAAATACATAATAATGTTTCATTTAATGTTTATGGTATAGTAGTAGGCCAAAAACAATACTGTATCTAAATGCCTTTACTACACAACCCTAATGCCAAACTACATCTACAGATGACAGTATAATGACCAGTATTAGATGATATTTAATCTTTAATACATGTCCTCCTCCAGATGCGGCAGGGTCGTTCTGCAGCGCTGCTCTGAATCCTGCCAAAGGCTCTGTGAACAAACCCAAGTGTGAGATTAACCCTTTCATGCCTCACGCCTCTATGGTCAGATGGGTGTCTGCTCTCACTGACTCCGCCCAAAGCCCTGTCTATCTGCAAGCTGATTGGTTCTCAGTGGCAGCACAAGGCCTTGACCAGCAGCTGACGCTGTCCAATATCATGAGAGCGCCTTCAGCTTCTAAAGAACCTCAAGGTGAAGAGAAATATAAACATATATTGCAAAAGTAATAATAAATTGCCTACATAAAATATATAATAATCAATCATAATAATTGTTTGTCAAGAATCAAAAGTTAAGAGCGCAGGTTTCTCATGTATTGGATAAATACTGTATTAATATATTGCATAACTCCATGTAATATGAAATTCTTTATATCAAAAAATGATAATGAATGCATTTGATATAATTTATAATTATCATTATTAGTAGTATTGTTTTTCCTAAATTGATTTTGCAATCTATGAACTTTATAATGGGACTCATTAAAGGTCTAAACTTTACTCCATTAATGTCTTTTTTCTACCCTCTCTCCCTCTCTCTGTCTCAGTGGTCCTCAGTATCTCCAGTCAGACTCCGGTGGTCCGCTCTAGGCTGGGAGAGCCGGTTCTGTTGGACTGTGGGTTTTGGGTGGATCCGTCTTCTCCGCTTCACGGCTCTGGATTCTCCATCGAGTGGCGCTATCAGTTCAGAGGTGAAGGACGTCTGGTCCTCGCTTACGACGGCAAGAACGACCGCTTCGCAGAGACATCAGAGACCGGAGCCGACATCGACATCACAGGCCTCTACGAGACAGGAAACGCATCACTGCTTCTGGAGGAAGCTCAAGTGAGACACTCAGGAACCTACATCTGCACGGCCTATCTTCCTCACCTGCTGGCTCAGGTAGCTGTGGACCTGGAGATAGTCGGTGAGATGATGATTGTGATGAATATGATGCTGTAGTCACTGAGTTACAGCTCTATAGTGATCAGTGTGTGTTTTCTCTGCAGAGCCTCCGTCTCTGTCCATCTTCCCGTCTCCTCTTCCTCTGCTGGTTCCTGGACAGGTGCTGCAGGTTCAGTGCGAGGCGTCTGGGTTTGCTCCTCACACTCTGGAACTGAGCTGGGAGTTCAGGGCGGTAGACGGGACGTCCCGCTCTCTGGGTCAGGGCAGTGTAACTGGGCACAGACAGGCGTCTGACGGCACCTTCAGTCAGAGCAGTCGCCTGGAGCTGGACTCGGGGAAGCTGGGACTCGGTCGAGGAGGAGACGTCATCTGTGTGTCCAAACATGAAGGAGGAACACGACGAGCTGCTGCTGCTCTCAGTGTCATCGGTGAGGGACATAATCTATACATCAAAACATTCATTTCCAATATTTCGGTGGTGTTTTATAAACAGCAAGTTACTGATCATAGTTTGTCAGGAGGTGTCTTTGTAAGAGATCAGACAGCATCTTCTGTTAGTATTTGTCTTGATCTGGTGTATTGGTCATACTCAGGTGTCAGTGCTCCTTCTATCGAGGACTCGATGGCGATGGTTGCTGTTGCACTTGTTCTTTATGGCATGATAAAATTTCTTTCCTGGACATTTAGCTCTTCTGGTGAGTCTCTTCAGTGTGATCGCTACAATAACTGATTTTTTCTAGCATCACTGCATTAGAATGATTTGGTCTATAGTAAAAAAAAAAATTATATATGCAACCTTGAAGCACAAAACCAGACATAAGCAGCATAGATATACTTGTAGCAATATCCGAAAGTACATTGTATGGGTCAGAATTATTGATTTTTCTTTTATGCCTCAAATCATTAAATTTTATTAAATAAATGTTCCATGAAGATATTTTGTAAATGTCCTACTACAAATATATTAAAACTTTTGTTTAGTAATATGCATTGCTAAGAACTTCATTTGGACAACTTTTAAAGGCTTTTTTCTTCATATTTAGATTTTTTTGCATCCTCAGATTACAGATTTTAAAGTTGTATCTCTGCCAAATCCTGTCTATCTAGGATAGGCCTAACAAACCATGCATCAATTGAGGCCTATTTATTATTATTTTACATTTTTTAATTTTTGATTTATAAATAATGACTGGTTTTGTGGTCCAGGGTCACATATGGGCTAAAATTGATATGGTATGCGCTGCAATATATTAAACATCCGAAAATGTTTCTGTGAATGGAGTTTTATTTCTGAACATTTTTTGTTTTCTTATAGACTCCAGTGACACAGATTTAAAGGATAAGGTAAGGAAAACTGTTGTTAAACTGTAAAAAGCACTATAAAGCTTTTACATTTGATATGTCTGTTTGCTGATTGTATATCTTTGTCTGTTCTGCAGAAGGAGAAGTGAGTCTGGAGCTGGAGGGGTGTTAAAGGCTGAACAGAGTGCTGTGAAACTGGTCTTGTAAAAATCCTTTAAGAGTAGATGAATGTGTTTCTGTCTTTGCTTCAGATTTTCAGACCGCTGTACGTATGTTTGGGTTAGCTTTGCTGTGCAGGTTTTTTTTTTTAATTTAAAGATTTTTAATGTCATGTTGTAATGTAAAATGTAAATTAAGCAATGGCCTGTTTGATAAAAATCATTAGGATGTAACTTACCTGTCTGTCTCTTAACTCTTTAAATCTCTGGAGGAGGGAATAAGCAGCAGATGTATTTATTTTTTACTTTGAGTTATAAACAGTCAAAACACAGAGGATATGTCAGATTTCCCATCATTTTATTACTTCATTTTCTCAAACTGAAGACCATGTAGCTGCACTCTTTAAAATATGAATTGCATTTTCTGTAACACAAACAAAACAAAACTAAAACAAAAAAATGTCATGGGTTTTAATTATTTTGGAGGTCAAGTATGGCTCATGTATTTGAGTTGCTTTATTGTGCAACTGTGGTTCAAACATGATGAATACTGTGTATAAACGTCTATGAAGTCAGACATTAAAATGGAGGATATATCCCAGGTTTGAACAGAAAGATAAATCAATTAAAACTAAGGGTGATATTTCACAAATAGCTAAATACAGGCTGCTGTATGATATATTTTAATTAATGCTGTCAAACGATTAATTATGATTAATCACATCCAAAATAAACATTTTTGTTATTATAATATATGACTGTTGACTATATATTAGTATATATAAACACACACACCTGCATGTATATATATATAGATATAAGAAATATTTTATCTTTATATATATATATATATATATATATAAATGTTTATACATATAAATATTTTTCTAAAATATATACTGAATGTGTGTGTATTTATATAGATATAAAAAATAAACACAGTACACATACATATATTATGTAAACAAAAACTTTTATTTGGGAAGCGATTTGTAAGAATGCTTTGATCTCTCTGCAAAACAAAACTCAGAGAACTTCTCAAGGTATAGACCAGGACAATAAAACAAATTTCTTCTCCAATCTGTGGGAAGGATCTGGAGAGAGAACATCTGCTTTCTGTTCCCGCATCCTCTCTTAGGCCCCCCTCTGTCCCTCTGAGCTTACAGATCAGGTCAGGGAAAGGTGACTTACAATTGTTGAGAGAAATGTGCACAGTGCTATATATATATATATATATCTTCAGAATTCATAATCATAACATATTCATATTTAGCATCAATTTAATGGTGGGTGGAAATATGGTCTCACTCTTACATCAGTCAACAAATCTGAGGAAAATTCTGTTCCACTGACGAGGATCTGCCCCCAATAAAGTCTCTGTCAGATGTTAATTCTCTTCCCTCAGGGACAGGTGGTTTCGTGACATCCACGCAAAAGGCTTGGGGGAGCCCTATGGTTACTACATTTTATGACTGTTTTGTTAGGATCTGAGTACTTAAAGAGAACTGGCGAAGAAGTCAAGGAAGCTTTCTGTAGTCAGATCTCCCGCACGACACCGTGTGTTTCTCTGTTGCCAGGTATGATGACTCTCTGAAACATTTTCTTATTTGAATTTCCATCTTATGCTGATCAGTTATGTAAACATCTGTTGATTGATTCTTTTGAATTGATATTTTACTATGCCTGGCACAATAAATTTAATTTCTTGATTTTAAGTTAGAGTGTTGAAATCCCTTGTGATCAGTAGATTGTGTGAAGGCTTTAGTGCGCATAATCATTATGGCTAGGATAAGCAAACTAGAGGCATGGAGAGATGAAGCAGTGAGACCTCTAGATTCCTGCTATCACTGAAGTTAACAAGTTGGTATTGGTAAGGCTAAGGAAAACTATATTTTTGTAATAAGAAAGCAGTAGGCGTCTGACAAAAAGATATTAATCAAAAAAATCCAACCTCTGAGTAATTATCAGGCTGGCGATGTTATGTAAGAGATGGCGCTCCAGCCAAACCCAGACTCGGTCGATTTTAGGTTACACAACGAACGAACAATTGAGAGTATAATATATCTAACAGAATCAGGTTTCTAAATGAAGATAACTAAATTTAAAATCAGCACCTAAATTTAGTATTACAGTCTTAATGTCAGAGAACTTAAAATTGGAGTCAGATTCAAACGAGGAAGAAGTCAAAGTTAAATTAGAATTCAAAGCTTTAATGAATGAAGTGTTTTTACAGAAGCGCAAGAAAAGACATACACACAGCATCCGGTCTAAAAGGCTGATTAATTGTTAGACAGCACTAATTTAGATCAGTTTGATGTGTGGCTAAGTTAATTTTTGACTCTATAACAGAATAAAATAAGCACCATGCTGTGAACATGTTTTGTCATCTTGTGGTAACATCCACACTAACTGGTTTTGAGTCAGAAGTGTGATTTAGTATCTCTGAATCAACAAACACAAAGCTGATTTTGAAGGATTTTGGGTTCAGGATCAGTGCTGATGTCAAAAGCAAATAAAGTTTAAATCCTTCAAACTAATCATTGATATCATTATTTTCTTCTTTGACACTGAAGAGAAATAAAAAACAAATTTGAAACAAATACCATTTACAGCTTTGTACATTTAAAATTAATAACTGTCCATGAATGAATGTGCCAAGGAGATGAATAGAAAGTGAACCTACACATTTTTTAATAACCTTGTTTCTTCCTGGTCCCGTCCCAGAAATCCTAAGTTCTGTGTTTTTATGAGCAGTCGAGTAAACTGTAGTAAAGTATAATCTGTCACAGTTGTCCGTCTTCACGTCTTTTCTTCAGATAAACAGCCACACCAATGATGACCAACAAATCCAAAACAATGACCCCAGCATGAACAGAGCCTCCTGATCTGAGGAAAACACCAGATTACTCACAGACCGTGACTGGGTTATCAGCAATACATTAATATATGATAATAACACATTCATCAAGTATTTTAAAAACAACCTATAAGAACAACATAGGTATAAACATACAGTATGGAGTTAAGCAAAACAAATAATGGTGATAATTATTTAGTGTTTGTTTATTGTTAACTTTTGGATCGTTCCCTCTCGACAGATCAGTCAAGAAATAGCAGTATCCAGCCTGAAAATATCTGATTTCCTTATTCTGTGTAGTGAGACCACACACATACCTTAGTTCTTTGTTTAAAAAAAAACAAAACAATTTTACACTTTTATTTGTGTTACTGAATTAAACTCTTTTCATTAATAATTACATATTTCCACATTTTTTATTGTATTCATAGTTCACACACTCTGTTACTGTTCCACTTGTTCTGGGTGTTGAATCCCTGCTGCACCGGTGAAGTCCATCTCTTCTCCTTAACATCCAGAGATACAAAGTCTTCTCCATCATAAGCTTCCTGGCGAAGCCCATATGTCGCTCCAGTCTGATCGTCCCACTCACAGCCGTACATCAGCTGGAACGTGTGCACACCTGATATTGCATGAAAAAAAACCCAATGATATTAGAGGAGTTTCAGATTTTTTTAAAACCAGTGATGGGAAAAATGTCATTATACATAAACAGCGTTAGTAACTACATCATTCCTTTTTCAGTAACGAGTAACCAATTACTCTCTACTGAGAGAAAACCAGTAGAACATTGCCCAGAACACACTAGAAAAGGTCTTGGTTTTAATGGTTTCAATTGGAATATTATTTTTTGTGTTTTTGTGGTACTTCATACACTATTTTGTATATCTGTATATCATTCTTTTTATTGTTTGTGTCCTGTCTTGTCACTGTCACTCTGTTAAGTAAGTAGTAACTGTAACTAGTAAAGCAAAATGTCCAACATAGTTTAAAACTTGAGGCTGGTTTTCAAATGTCACAGATTTGCTTAAAAGTTACGTTTGTTTTGGGAAAAAAAAGCTCTAGCATTATTTTTCTAATTGCAGATGACTTGATATTTTATTATCTCATAGAATATAACAATTTTAATTTTTCCTAACTTTTTCCTATGCCTGTGAGTGATATAAGTCATAGTATTGAGTTCTGAGATGACATTTAGTGTATATTTCTGAACCCTGTTTACCTGTTGAATGGTTGAAGATATCATTGGTGATTTAGATGTTGTTTCTGAACACGTGATGAGTTCCAGCTGTGAGCTGGGTCTGTGTGTCCCAGTAATCTGCTCCTTCTTTCTGTTTCATCCATACAACTTTCTTTGTGTTGCTGTCAAAGTAAATAAACCGCTCTTCATCAACCAGACCGACAATAGTGAATTCTGGGAAGTCAGTATCTCCAGACACAGCAGTAAAGAGATATGTCAGAGAGTGTGTTGCTGTTGACAAAACAAACATTGGCAAATATTTTTATTGTATTAAAACAAAACAAAAAACGTTTTAGCTAATATAAATATCATTAGATGTATATAAATTATACAGGTTTAGAATGACATGAGGGTTTTAGGTAAAGTTTGATTTTTTTAAGTATATATTTTTTTCTTTTTACAACTAAATATCTGCGAGAGTCTCTGGGAACATCAGAGTATTAGACATTGAATAAACAAGTCAATATATCAGCCAGCCTAATAAATAAGCATTACAAACTTGAAACGTTTACTCACTAGCACCGGTAAGAGTAACTTGTTTGGACTTTGACTGAAAAATTGTTAGCAAATGAAAGTGAACCTGGTCTCAAGCTTGAACAGCCTGACCAATAGATTTGTAGGAGAAAAGCAATATCACCAATCACTATGAGGTTCTCTTAGACCAGACAGACGAAAATCAAGACTAAGGGCTGGTTTCCCGGATAGGAATTAGATTAAGCCGTGACTAGACCTTTGCTGATTTAAGACATTTAAAGAAACATGTCTTACAAAAATGCATTATCAGACCAAACAATGACAATAATGTATTTTAAGATATCTCAGTGCAAGCTTTTTCCAGTGTATACAGCTCTTATTTATTTTAATCTAGGGTCTTAAACCCTGTCTGGGAAACTGCCCCTAAAAATGATGTCATTACACCTTCTACATGATCATGTCAAAGAATTATTTGCAACCTGGTTAACCAATATGTGGGTAGAGGATTTTGGCATTTTCCGATTCTTATGAATAAATGCATGAATAATAATAAAAAATCTCATTTGCCTTCCACAATTATTTACCAAACATTTCTGGCTTCTCTTAATGGTGGAGTGGTAAGATAACAAAATAAGTCAAGATACAGATCACAGACATTCTAAAAAGTGAGTCAATTAAATATTAGTTTTTATTTGTTTTGTTATATACAGTATGCCAGGTTTTGTATAAATAAGACAATTATAGGTGACTTGTGACATGGGATTTACTTTTAAAATGCCAGGCATGTGTTTACCTGAACTGTTCATATGGTCTTTTTCCATTTTAGGTTTTTATAAATTATTTAATCTTACACACTTTCTAACGCTCAATATTTTTTTTTTTTACGTAAAATACTTATTAGCTGTGTTTCCACTGTTGGGCCAAGCAAGTGTGCAGGTGCGTGCCAGAGACTGTCACTTTTCCACCGTCACGTGCAGGTTTTCAGGAGTGCTATGAGCAGTCAGGAGAGAGCATACATCAGGCTAACAAAAAATACATTTCAGACAGCAGTGTGTAACTTCTGGTGGGGATGTTGCCAGAAATTCTGCGATCCTAAAGAATATTTATTTGCTAAACATAGCTGACGTTTTCTGCTTGTGAGTTGTCTCTGTTGCCCTGACATAATCATTAACATTATTACTATTAGAAATAATATTATGTTCAGTCTTAACCTGTGAATTTAGAGTTCCCTTCTGTTTTTAAAAAACTGCCAAAAATATTTTTTTCTTGTTTGTTCTTTTAAGATATATATTTTTAAATAAGCTCATTTAGTGGAAAAAAAGTGTACATTTCTCAGTTTAAACATATGTTCTCTATGTTCTAATGTAAATAAAATATTGACTCATGTGATTAGTAAGTGTTTTAGTTTTCATTTTATTCAGATGTATGAATACTATACTAACACTATACTAATAATGTGTAATACCCTGTTTTGTTTCTATAGATGCTACTGTACAGTCTAAGGTGCTACTTCAGTCTGCGTGACGTTTCATGTCTGTCTGTCCTGGTCTCCCCCATCTTTGTATTTTTGGTTTAGTCCTGTCTTGTCCTTATTTGGTATTTCCTGTAATTATGTTCTCATCAGTTGATTCTGTCCACCTGTGTTTTTCCAGCTGTCTTCACGCGGAATATAGATGCGGTTTCGCTGTCAGGAGAGCCCGATTTAACGATGCCTGAGCTAGACTTCGAGTCCACAAAACCAGAGCCACTGCCAGAGCCTGCCCGCGCGCCGCTGTGGTTCAATCCACCAGCGCCATCTATTGTTCCCGAGCTGCCAGAGTCGACTGCGCCCCCAGTGCGCCCTCCAGAGCCGGCTGCACCTCCCTTGTGCCCTCCAGAGCCGGCTGCACTTCCCTTGCGCCCTCCAGGGTCAACTGCGCCCCCAGTGCGCCTTCCAGAGTCGGCTGCGCCTCCCTTGTGCCCTCCAGAGCCGGCTGTGCTTCCCTTGCGCCTTCCAGAGTCGGCTGCGCCCCCAGTGCGCCCTCCAGAGCCGGCTGCGCTTCCCTTGCGACCCCTCCAGAGCCGGCTGCGC
>JAUYWG010000439.1:0-15314 GCA_034779775.1 Enteromius afrohamiltoni | reverse complement strand
TCCACATCATTGCATTCAGTTTTTATTCACAATTTGTTTAGTGTCCCAACTTTTTTGGAATCCGGTTTGTATATAAATTTCCATTTGTTTGAATTTTTTTACATATTAGATCTTTTTTTATAGTGCATGTATGGAGGATTTATTTAGTTTTATTCAGAGGTCCAAACTAAGCAAAAATATAAATTTTTTTGCAGTTGCCGATACTACAGAACATGAAATTATACAAATATTAGCTTACTTTGCATAACTCCGTAATATGTCTTGGTGAAACGATTTTTAAATGCCTAGTTTTAAGAGCTCTTTGAATTCAGAAATACAATATATGATGATGGAGAGAGAAACAAATATATGTTTCTGAAAAGCCTGATGATCATAGCTGATATATTTTAAGCTTTAATTTAAGCTGAATTTCCATCAGTCATTACTCCAGTCTAAAGTGTCAGCTTCAGAAACATTCTAATACTGATTTATTATTAGAATTATTAATGTTGGCAAAGTTCTGATGGCAAATATTTTTGAGGAAACTGCCAAACCTTTTTATCAGGATTCTTTAATGAATAAAAAGTTTTAAAGAACAGCATTTATTAAGAATATAAATATTTTCTAACAATATAAATCTTAGCCATCGCTTCTTTTCAATTTTTTTAATGTATATTTGTAACACCAAGCCAGAAGAGGGAGCTCTCACCTCTGTACTGACTGTCTCAGCGCCCTCTGTCTCGTCTCTTGAAATCACTTGGCTGAATTGTAATTTTTGGGTGAACTATTCCTTTAACATGTGTGCTCCTCTGAGGGAGAGAGCAGGAGAGATAGAGTGTTTGTGTTTGCTGTACATAAAAAAAAAACGTAATTTTGGGGCAAAATATAGAAATGAGCTGTCATTTTCATCATATTGATTATTATATTAATTTGTTTGGCCAGTGTCATTGTGGACTTTGTTTATTTTCTGTTGTAAGACCTTTGAAATAAAAGAAACCATTTGGCAAATTATATAGAACTGTAATGTTGTCAAAGAGCTGCCTGGAACTTCACCATGTGGTTCCCTGAAAATAATTGCACACCTCAGAACGTTCGTCAGCCAAACGGATTCAAGCATTCAATGGCACCGTAGTATAAGAATAGACAAACATTTGATGGTCCTACACCTTCCCATCAACAATATAAATGAATACATATAAATGTAAATAGAGCAACCAAATGTTTTTTAACCAAATCAACCTTGCCTTTAAAAGTTAACAGGCATGACACCTACAGTTTAAGAAGTGTCAAGATAGAGTCTTCAAGATAGAACTAACAAACATCAAACAGACTGTACAGATTCTGTTTTAATTTTATAAACACAAAGAGTAAAATGTATTTACTTTTTATGCCACGTCATGCTGTGTAATGTTAAAACATGCTTAGGAACCAGAGTTTACCAGAGTAAACCCATTTGTAATTTATTTATTTATTTATTTTTCTTTATTTTCTTTATTTTTATTTTTTTTCAAATTAAAGTTACTGTACTTTAAATTTAATTCGAGTGAAGATGGCTTCCTTTCCATAATTCATGTCCATTATTTCCCGACAACACCACCGGTAGCAGAACAGGGAACTTTCTCAAATATTTCATATGTACATGTAGTGTAATCATACTCCACTTGGCACTTGTCTGGATAATTAACAGGCCTCTCCATTCTACAGGAATGAAACACAACAAAAGGCACTTTATTTTTTATCAGTAAGATATTTATATTGAAATATCTGAGTTAACTTACTTTCAATAATTTTAGGTCTCAAAGTGTTTTCTATTAAGTGTTTATATATATATATATATATAGTGTGTGTGTGTGTGTGTGTGTGTGTGTGTGAAAGCGTCACTTAAATCCTCCAAAAGTATTTCCAATTGCTTCTAATGTAAGTAACTAATTTGTGTTGTATTGATAGAGGAAATCAATGGTGATGCCACTTATACAGCAGAAATGGTGTACTCACGCATCACAGCATCTCATGGAATCAGCAGAACAACTACAGTCAACACATTTACTGTTTCTCCAAACAGATCCATTGGGATGCCACGTCTTATCTGTCACATCCTGGCAAAACGTAACTACAAAAGATCAAAGAAATAATTCAAGGGGGGCACATATTAATAGAGCACATTTTTTAGTAATGTAATAAAAGCGAAGGACAGTTCATACCTGATGTTTTGTGTTGCTGAATGAAGCATGCAGCATTGACAAGAGAAAGGACAGAGCACAGAAACAAACCCAGAACCAACGACCTCTTCACAGTAAACAAACACAGTGATCACTGGTTAATGTGTAAGTTAAGTGCCTCAATTAATTTGTGGTTTATTAAATAATTTATGGTTCATTTGGTAAAAATGTATTAGGCTATCCCTGAAGTTTAACAAGTATAAAATTTTACATATAGACACTTAATGAAGAGTAAAACTTACATAATGACAGCCTAAAATTCTGTATTAAACTAAAAATAAACTATATTATAAGAGAAGCTTACCATGTTTATGCTGACAGTTACTTGACTTTATGAAACCAATATCACAATGCCTGTATTTAAGTGAGGAGGGTGGAGTGGTATGTTAATGATTCACTTACCAAATGTTTTTAGAGACACTGCACTGTAAAAAGAAATCCGTAAAATTTACGGTTAAAAAACGCCAGCTGTGGTTGCCAGAATAAAATGGTGAATAAAACCGTAATAACTAATATAATGTTAATATACCAACCTATTAAAGTAGTGAAATCTATTTTGTAGCTTTGAAAATTTAAATACACTGATTAACAACAAATGCAGGCGATGGTAAGGATGTCACATGATGAACCAAAGCAGCTTTTTCATAATAACTCATATAAAGCTCAGTCTCATTCACACAAACACTTAACACTATCATGGTAAGAATGATTAAACTAAAATGGGCAATAAGCATTCATTTAACAACATTGCATGTAACATACAACCCTAATAAACAGAACTGATACAAAACAAGAAACATAGTTATTTTAAAGAAAAAAAAAAAAAAAAATTTTAAATGCAATGCAGGGAATTATTTTTCCCTGTAAATTTAACGGAAATGTTACCATTAACCATTTAACAGGTTTTTACTGTAGCATTTTCACTGTTTTTTACAGTTAAATTCACAGCCATTTTTTACAGTGTGATTACATCATTGTCATGATCTGCTAGAAGTGCCAGTTGGACTCTAGTATGGCACTTCCAGTCTCCATGTTATTTGTTGTACTTTTCCACTCCTTGTATGTTCTGTCTCATGTGCTCCTTGTCTCCACCCACCTAATGTGTTGCCCCAGCAACTATGTTCTCCTCCCCCTTCATGTGATTTCCCCCTGTATTTATACTGCCTGTTTTCTAGCGTTCCCCGCTCATCATTGTGTGTGTCTCGTGCCACCCTTGTTTTCCCATAAACAAGCGTTTTCCCATAGTGTCTTGTTATTTACCTGAATTCCTGTTGCCGATCTCGCCTCGTCTCTGACTTCCTCTCTCGTCTTGCCCCCCGGACTCTGTTAGTGCCTTGCCTGACCCATTGCCTGCTTACTGGACTTTTATTACAGATTTGCCTGTATTCCCCTGTGTACGCCATTAAACACTTTTGCATTTGGATCCGACTGCTTCCCTTGCTCGTTCATTACAATCATCATCATCATCATCATTATTATTATTATTAAATACTGATTTATTTTGTGCTTTGTTGACAATTATTGCAATATTTTAATTGCAGAATAAGATATAAAATAAAAGGTCACAAAAAAAGTCCTGCCTTACTGCACTGCTATTGCATTAAGAACACCTTATAATAGCACTAATTGCAGTGGTTTATTGATATTCTACTATTTTTTCTCTAGCTGTTGAGCAGAAATATTAGTAAAGTGTTATGTATAGTGCAGATTGGACTTTGATGTTGAAGCAAACCATTCCAATGTACCCAATCCATGCTGCTCAAAGCAGTTTTTTTTTTTTAAATTAAACTCTTTTGTTTACATAATGTATGATAGCAAACAGTGGACACTCAGCACACCCACCAGACTGGACTTCAGTAGGAAAAAAACAAACAAATAGCACTGCAACAGGATCATGATGGAAATGTACCATGTTTCAGAAGACTTAAGATGTAACTTTTGACAGTTACATATAGTAAAACATTATATTTATTTTCTTAATTAGATTTTAGAGCTTTCATTTCATTCAGTATGGTAATGGTGAAGAAGAAACCACCAGAACAACTGTAACCTCAATACCTGTAATACCACATTACTGTGCAAAAGTCTTACCAAAAAAATGGTTTTAAGTTGGTTATTTCTATCTCTTGTGGTAGCGCGTCATTTGAAAATATCAGTTTACATTACGAAACATTATTTTTGTCATTAGTCTGTCTGAAAAGAGTGGATCTGTCTTATGCTTTCTGAAGTCTATGAGCTCTTTTGTTGCAAAGGAATTTAAGGTCAGGTTGTTAGCTGACCCTCCCCCAGTGATATGGCCAATTTCTTTTATATCATCTGCAAATTCGATGATGCAGTGAAGTGGGATATAGTTATGTAAAGTGAATGCAGTAGAGGGCTCAGCACACGCTTCTGTGGAGAGCTAATGAGTAGTAAGCGGATGGAGGAGACATAAGTACCCATCTTCTCACCCAGAGAACGGTTTGTCAGGAAGTCCTTTATCCATTGACAGCTGAGTGTGGGAAAACCTACAGTAGGTGTGACCAGAATATCCAGGGTAATGGTATTAAATTCTGAACTATAACCAGTGAACATCATCCTAACATAATTTTCATGTTTTTCCAGATGACTCAGTAGAGTGGGCAGAGCTAAAGCTAAGGCATCTTCAGTAGATCTATTTGTTCTGTAGGCAAAATTAAGTTATGATACAGGAATAGCATTCCATGATAACTGGTATAAGTGCCACTGAGATGTAATCATTGAGGCTGATGGGCAAATATGTTTTGGGGATTGGTATGATGGTAGCTGACTTCAGGGGTGGGATTTAAGATATGATAAAAGATACAGTTTGAATCAGAACGGTGAGCTTTTATGCTCTTCTCAAGCATTTTGAGATTCTCTTCTCAAATCTCAAAATGCTTTTATGAAGCACAGTTAGTTTAAACAGTCAGTTATGTCAAGATAGATTAAGTTAAGAATAATAAAAAAAACACTATTATACGTTTTATTTATTTATCAGAACTTTTATGTCAGTTTCTTAGATCTTAAATTTACTGTATGACGTCATTAGGTTTCTGTCTTGTCACCTGCCAATAGCTGGATTGCTGTTAATGGTTTAGTGTGCATCTGTCAAATCATCTCAGCAAGGTATGACAATGGCCCCCCCGGTTGGATTCAAAAACACTTCATATTCATTTTAGACCAAATCATTTATTTCCAATTATTTTCCAACTGCACCATAAGCACACTTAATAGTGGGGTCTTATGGATGATACACATAAAATGTGCATGCTTTGTAATCATACTTCATAATGCAGCCTTCTGTCTTTATAGTTGCTCAGCCTAGCCCATGATATACTTCTGAAATTGTGTGAGAATTACACTTTATTAATCGAACCTCTGTAAAGTTGTGTGAAAAGGCATAAAAGGTGTTAGTGTTTTACTGCCTCTAGTGTTCTTTTGGAACCTGCAGCGATATGTACTTCTTGTTACATATTTTGTGTCTTGCTAAAACTTGCATCAAGGTACATTTTTGCCATGAGTACAGTAGCATAATACAGTATTGCTCAAATAAGTGTGGACTTTCTTATTGGTAGATTCTCACTGAAGGCATCAAAACTATGAATGAACACATGTGGAGTGATATACTTAACAATAAATGTGAAATAACTGAAAACATCTTTTATATTGTAGTTTCTTCAAAATAGCCATCCTTTGCTCTCATTACTGCTTTGCACACTCTTGGCATTCTCTCGATGAATGTTAGAACATTAGATATACCGTTAGCATTACAGATTTGTAATTGTAGATATTTTAACTAAATATTTGCTTTGATGCAAAACGTCTAGGTTACAAACGTAACCCACATTCCCTGAAGGAGGGAACGGAGACGTTACATATGGGAACTCACCAGAGAGACCAATTGCCTTTGAGCTTTATACAAAAAGGCCAATGAATATTGGCATGCACTTGATTGTACTCAGGTGCACCTCATCACTTCATGAGTATAAGAGGGCACGAGCGCAGTGCACATGCAGGTTTTGCTGAAGAGCTGAGCCGGCATCAGCGCCACCTTAGAGTCTTGGCACAAAAGTGTAACATCTCCGTTACTGGGTTACGTTCTTAACCTGGACGTTACCCTCTTCAATCGAATCACTTTGACGTTTCATATGGGAACCCCCATGGAACGGGCCATGACCCTTAAGGCTGAGTTATGCGGAGACCCCCCCGCCGACAGGCGAGATACTTTCAAGTTTGTCAGCAGAGAGCCTGCACAACCTTCCCCTAAACTTCCCCAACACCCTGGGGGCCAGATTGGGGTCCCACAGGGCTGCCAGTTGTACTGAAACAAGTAGTTGGGGTAGCGGAGCACATGACAATTCTTGTATGCGGAATTCAGGAAATTCAATATATCGATAAGAGTATGGATATAATTAAAGGGAAACACAGCCTTCTGGCTGACTGTGGAATATTGAGATTTGTAGCCACAACCTACTTGGCGAAGCAGACCCAGTAGGAACACAGTCAGAGCTACTCTGCTCTAGGGCCGACTGCGGGGCAGGAGGACTCAGGTTCACCTAGTTAAGGGAACACCGGGATAAGGCGATTGGTCCCGTAGGAATAACGAAGCAAGCCAGCACCAGCCGGTCTCCCGCTCATCTACTGTCTTCAGTGAAGACATGGGAGGACACGGCCTCTACGCGAAGGTCGTAAAACCTGGCGAAGGTGTTGGGTGTCATAGGATGAGGCATAGGAGGCGACACTCACTAAGGGGCACGGCTCTCTCTGGTACAAGTAAGCCAGGGAGATGGCTTCTACCACCCAATGAGCCAACCTCAGTTTGGAGACAGAATGGCCTTTCTGCTGTCTACCATAGCAAATAAAGAGCTGCTGTCGGTGTAGAGGCACGTACAGGACACAACAACTCTAAGGCTTGGTCTGCCTCCTCCTGGAGCAGAGCTTACAGGTTCACTACCTGATCGCGGAAGGGCAAGGTCCTTCCTCAAAGGAATCTTCCAGGGTGGAGCTGCCGCAAGGAACATGAGAAACATGTCGGCAAACCAGGTCCGGGAGGGCAAGTAAGGCTCTCCTCCATGATCTTACACAGGGTCTGTGCAAGGAGACTCACTGGGGGAAAGGCATACTTGAGCCCAGGAGGCCAGCTGTGTGCCAGTGCAACCCTGCCAAGTGATTTGGGCTCGTGGAGGGAATAGTACAACCGGCAGTGGGCAGACTCGGGGGAGGCGAAGTGGTCTATCTTGGCCTCGCCGAAGTGGCTCCAAATCAGCTGGACTACCTGGGGGTGGAGCCGCCATTCTCCAGGGTGGGTGAAACTGATCAGCTCCACGGTTGAATATCCCTGGAATGTGAACAGCGCGCAGTGATTTCAGCCACATGTGACTTGTGACACAGGAGCAGATGGCGGGCGAGTTGTGACATGGGCCGGGAGCGTAGACCACCTTGTTTGTTGATGTACGCAATGACAGCAGTGTTGTCCTTCCAGACCAGCACGTGCTTGTGGCGCAGCATCTGAAGAAAACGACGCAGGGCCAGAAGTACTGCTAACAACTCGAGGCAATTGATATGCCAAAGCAGACAGATGCCTGTCCAGGGGCCCGAAGCTGCCTGCCCATTGCATACAACACCCCAGCCCGTGGAGGCGGCATCCGTGTTGACCACGACATGCCTGGACACCTGACCGGGGGGTAATCTGACACGGAGGAAAGCAGGGTTGGTCCACGGGCTGAATAGGCAACGACACTGCAAGGAAACGCCAAACCAGAGTGTGCCACGGTGCCATGCCCATCTCTGGACTCGATCGTGTAACCAGCGCTGAAGCGGTCTCATATAAAGCAAGCCCAAAGGCATGACTGCGGCTGCAACTGCCATATGCCCCAGGAGCCTCTGAAAAGTTTTAAGAGGAACCGCTGTTTTGTGCCTGAACGTATCTAGGCATTTCAGCAGGGCCTGCGCGCACTCGCTGGTGGGGCGTGCAGTTATTTTGACCGAGCCGAGCTCCATACCGAGATAAGAGATCCTCTGCACTGGGGATAGTTTGCTCTTGTCTCGAGCTGACCTGAATGTCCCTGTGCATGCACAACAGATCGCTCAAGTGAGCTATTATCAGCCAGTCATCAAGATAGTTGAGGATGCGGATGCCCATCTGTCATAGAGGGGAGATGGCACCCTCCATGACCTTCGTGAAGACACGGGGAGAGAGGGACAGGCCAAAGGGTAAGACCTTGTACTAATATGCTCAACCCTCGAACGCAAACCGAAGAAGGGGTCTGTGTCGAGGCAAGATCGAGACATGAAAGTACGTGTCCTTCAGGTCGATGGTTGCGAACAAATCCTGGCTCCACATGCATGTAAGTATGCGATTCGGAGTGAGCATTTTGAATGGCAGCTTGAGAAGGGACCAGTTAAAGACTCGTAGGTCCATGATGGGTCTCAACCAACCGCTCTTTTTGGGCATGATGAAGTAAGGACTGTAAAACCCTTACAGGCTCGATTGCATCCTTCGCCAGTAGGACTGCAACCTCTGCATACAGGACAGCGGCATTGCTGTCCGAGCAGACAGTGGTATAGTGGATGCTGCGGTACCTGGGCGGGCGCCTGGCGAACTGAATCGCATCGCTGAGGCGTACCGTCCGTATCAACCAACGCGAGGGGCTGGGAAGCACTATCCAGGCTTCCAGTCGAGTCGCTAGGGGAATCAAGGGAACGTTGACCACCGTGCCAGCAGTGGGGCAGCCTGTAGGGGGACAGGGGCAGGGGCTGTGAAGAGTCTGGCTGCGTTGAGCACTGCTTACCTGCTCCCGCGCTTGGCGACACAGTGCTATGGGTCAGCATCTGAGGAGACAAAAAACATTGGGTCAGATGGGAACCTCGAGGCACTGGGCCCAGAGGTGTGAGAAATTGCTCTTCCTGGGGTACCACCGACCTGTGGGCCGATGGCAGCTGAGCCAGAAGCTCCCGTCCCTCCTCCAGGAGTGGGGACAGAGATGTCCCCACGATGCTACACCAGCGGCCGGTCCCTGAGTTGCGGGCAGCGCACCTTGCCCGGGGGCCGCTCGACGACGGGCCGCTGGTGTAGCATCGTGTGTCTGGGCGCCACGGGGGGATGCCATCAGTGACGAGCAGACAGAGGCAGTGCACAGCCGGCTTAGAAAAAAGCCACCAACTCGCAGGATCCACTGAAAGCCACCAACTAAATGCTGCCAGACGAGAGAGCAAAAGATCGCAGGAACTCTTTCCAGTAGATCCACCGTCAACTTCAATACAGCCAAAGGGGATCTCGATGGCGAAAGCTCTGAAGCAAAAAGCTGCATGTGCACTGCACTCATGCCCTCTTATACTCACACAGTGATGATTGCAATTAAGTGCACGCCAATACTCAATGGCCTTTTGTATGAAGCTCAAAGGCAATTGGTCTCACTGGCGAGTTTCCATATGTAACATCAAAGTGATTGGACTGAAAGGCTAACAAGTGATGATTAAGTCATCATTCTTTGAGAAAATGTACACTATAACTTAAAATTAATAGTAGTGAATTTTAAATTCATATGTACTTGTAAAGAAAGAATTAAAAAGACTATACTTGTTTACAATATATGAGTGCACAATATGGTTGTACATTTGTCTACGTTTTTATTTACCCAGATTTAGACATTTAAAGAAGCAGGCAGAAGCGCTTAAAGACACAAATGCAGATAATATCAAAACCAGAGCCAAAGATAACTGTAAATGGAAAAATGTGTAAATATTAGAGCATATGGTAGATGTTTTTAAATATAAATTCTATATTGATCAGCATTATGGACATTGCACAGATGCTGGTCTGATAAAACTGCAGTATTTTGCACATTAAGTGTTTTTTAAGAGAACAGAATAGGGTATCTCTGAACAAACATTTCAACACACATCTACATCGATCATTAACTTGTTTGATTACTGGCTCTGGAGACTGGACCTTTGCACTTTAGCAGAGCAAAATATTTTAAAAACACTTCATTATATTGTAACAAAGCACATACAAATAATTTGCAAACTATACTTAATACAAACTGTAGGTTATACACTGCCATAGTTGTTACACTGCCACTGCCCAAAACAGCCTGGTTACTAGCTTTCTTCCAAATATCATTTGTGTTTAGCAGAACAAAGAAATTCTTGATTGGTTGATTAATGATTTTCATTTTTGGTTGAACTATTCCTTTAAACGTCTGCTGGTTCCCACCTCCTACATACAATAACTACACTCTTTGTTACACAACAATTCACCTGCCATCCAACATTGTGATGTCCAACTATCTAATGAGCCTTTTAGCTAGTTGAGAGAACTTTAGTTATTGTCATGGATAAATAAAGTCGCCATTAGGTGGCAGTAAATGCCCTTCTTTATGAGTGATCCATTGACTTATTGGTTAAAAAGATGAAACAGCTGATTCGTTAAATATTTGTTGAGAAACAGCCAGTGATTGTCTTTATGAATGGGCCAGTGCTGCTCTGAAACACACAACCGGTTGGCTTTGTTAAAACTCTCATATATATATCTTTTTTTATTTATTTTTTTTATACTGGCCGTATGTTTGACACCCCTGATCTAGAGAGACACAATATGTTGTCTGTGGACTATTGCCATTGCACTGTAATTATATTTGAGATCTGGAAGACTTGGAACTGAAAGAATATCTATTCATTTCAATTCATTTCAATATCTATTCATTTCTAATTCATTCATCTCTAATTCAGTTAATTAAAAACAATGCTCATGAATGTAGATTAATGTTTTAAATCAAAATGTAAAAGGTGACATTTTTCATCAATATTTCATTAACTTCTAGCATGCATGGCCTGTATCCATGGAAAAGTGCTAGGTATCAGCTGTTTTTACAAACATGAGATAATAATAAGATTATAAGTTGAATCCAAATTGAATCCAGCTGAATAACAGCTGAAGCAAAAACAATTCATTTTAGTCCAAATAAGTACACATTTCTTGATTATTGGAAATTATTTTCCAACCACACCATAAGCACAATTGATGTTGGGGTTTTGTGGATGATATACATCAAATGTGCATGTTTTGTAATCATACTTCACAGTGCAGCCTTTAGTTAGGTCCCTCACTCGGCCCATCCTATAACAAAAACCACATTAACTCTTAACATATAAAACATACATCATGCTGTTCATAATCACAGAAATACATTTCAACTCAACCCTCAGCTTGTGAATGTATATGAACCTTGTGACTATCAAATATAGCACACAAACTGACAATGACTTACACTGTCCTTTAAGGTAAGACTTTTTTTTTTTTACAAGTGAACTTTCACTTGAGTTTATTAAGAAATAAAGTCATTAAAGTGCTCTCTCTTTTAAGTGCACTCCATTTATTGTATTACCTGCAATACTGTATTATCTCTATTATATAAACTCTAATTGTTTATTGAAAATAAAATGAAGGACAATTAAATTAATAGAAGAAATTATAAACAGCTTAGGCAATTTTTAAACAATTTAAAAACAATATACAGGTTCTGATCATATAATTAGAATATCTTCACAAAGTTGACATGTATACATTCATTCCACACAGACAGATATATTGCAAGTGTTTATTTCTTTTAATTTTGATGAATTGATAACTGATAACTAATGAGAACCCCAAAGAAAGGATTTTTAAGAAATCTTGAAAGTATGCCAAACTGAAAAGTATGAGCATGTACAGCACTCAATACTGCAGCAATGCGGCGTGGCATAGAATCGATCAGTCTGTGGCACTGGTCAGGTGTAATGAGAGCCCTGGTTGCTCTGATAGTGACCTTCAGCTTTTCTGCATTGTTGGGTCTGGCATATTGCATCTTCCTCTTCACAATACCCCATAGATTTTCTATGAGGTTAAGGTCAGGCGAGTTTGACCTTAAGAATTGTGTGCAGGTACCAAGTCCTGTTGGAAAATGAAATCTGCATCTCCATAAAGTTGGTCAGCAGCAGGAAGCATGAAGTGCTCTAAAATGTCCTGGTATACAGCTGTGTTGACCTTGGACCTCAGAAAACACAGTGGACCAACACCAGCAGATGACATGGCACCTTAAACCATCAGTGACTGTGGCAACTTTACACTGGACCTCAAGCAACGTGGATTCTGTGCCTCTCCTCTCTTCTTCCAGACTCCGGGACCCTGATTTACAAAGGAAATGCAATTTACTTTCATCAAAGAACATAACTTTGAGCCACTCAGCAGCAGTCCAGTCCTTTTTGTCTTTAGCCCAGGCGAGATGCTTCTGATGCTGTCTGTTGTTCAAGAGTGGCTTGACACAAGGAATGTGAAGCTGAAACCCATGTCTTGCATACATCTGTGCGTAGTGGTTCATGAAGCACTGACTCCAGCTGCAGCTGAATTTCAACCACATTTTAAAATGGGTTTTGTTTCACAATTCTCTCCAGGGTGTGGTTATCCCTATTGCTTGTACACTTTTTTCTATCACATATTTTCCTTCCCTTCACCTCTCTATTAATGTGCTTGGACACAGAGCTCTGTGAACAGCCAGTCTCTTTTGCAATGACCTTTTGTGTCTTGCCCTCCTTGTGTAAAGTGTCAATGGTCGTCTCTTAGACAACTGTCAAAACAGCAGTTTTCCCCATGATTGTGTAGCCTACAGAACTACACTGAGAGACCATTTAAAGGCTTTTGGGTTAATTAGCTGACTAGAGTGTGGCACCAGGTGTCTTCAATACTGACGTCGAGCTGGCCGTGGGCGCGGTTCGCTGCTCGTTCCTCAGGGCCCTGCCGGAAATACCCGTAGCTCCAAGAAGCGCCCCTGACACGGGCAGCCCGGAGGTGATGGTGATTGCCGGGCCGGTAGAGGTCTCTTCTATGGAAGGAGCAATCTTCCACGCTTCTGGGCCCAGTGCCCCATGGTTCCCATCTAACCACTCTGTTTTCTCCTCAGATGCTCCCCCACCACGGGCATGGCCGTCACCGTACCCTTGGTTGATACGGACGGTACGCCTCGGCTATGCGATTCAGTTCGCCAGGCGCCCGTTCAGGTACAGAGGCATTCTCTATACCCGTGTCCATTCAGACACGGATACTGCTGTCCTCCGTGCAGAGGTTGCAGTCCTACTGGCGAAGGACACAATCGAGCCTGTCCCTCCTCTTTTCAGAGGCTCCTGGGGCACATGGCAGCCGCAGCTGCAGTTACGCCACTGGGGCTTGGGGTTGGGTGGAGGCACCCTTCAACTCTAAAGGTGTATGTTGCTGTCATCGTAGCACACCATGATGCAGTGGAGGGGCAACCCCTAGGTAAGCACCAACTGATCGTTAGGTTCCTTAGAGGTGCGTGTCGGGTTAATCCCCCGAGACCTTCCTCTGTACACTCTTGGGACCTTGCCGTCGCCTTAACCAGCCTGCTCCTTTTGAGCTCTTAGCATCAGTCGAGATCACATACCTGTTGCTGAAGACAGCACTCCTGATCACTATGGCCTCCATCAAGAGGGTCGGGACCTCCAAGCCTTCTCTGTTGCCAAAGAGTGCCTAGAGTTCGGCCTGGCTGACTTTCACGTAAAACTGAGACATCGGCCCGGCTACTTGTCCAAGGTTCCTACCACACCCTTCCAAGATCAGCTAGTGAACCTGCAAGCTCTGCCCCAGGAAGAGGCAGACCTGGCCCTAGAGTCGCTGTGTCCAGTATGTGCACTGCATCTCTACATTGACTTCACTCAGAATATCTGTAGAGCTGCGGGCTGGGCATCACCCAACATCTTCGCCAGGTTTTACGACCTCCGCATAGAGGCTGTGTCTTCCCGTGTCTTAAATCAGACAAGCAGGTAGCGGGAAGACGGGCGGTGTCGGCTTGCTGCTGTGCCCTTCAACGGGTTCCTCGATGCCAAGGCAAACCCCCTCCTCCTGCCCTGCAGTCGGACTCAGTGCAGAGTCAGTCCCGACTGTGCTCCTGCTGGACTTCCTTCATCAGTGGGTTGTGGTTATTCACAATTTGTTCCACAGTCAGCCAGAAGGCTGTGTTTCCCTTCACTTATATCCATATCTTAAAGCTTTCCATGAAACTCTTTTTCATGTCTCCGCCCCTCCCAACCCATGCTTCAACTTCAAAATAGTGGAAATGTAGAAGTTGGCATCCAGACGGGCTGTGGGTTATCTACGTAACCGTAGACGTTGTCATTATTTGTTAGTTATAATCATCAAAATTAAAAGAAATAAACACTTGACTGTGAGACCTGATGGCCGAAAAGACTGGACTTCACTCTGGAGCAGACCAGAGTTGTAAAACTGATCAATGGCCATCTCGGACGCCTCTCTGTCTGGAAAATGGTAACCAACTGACCAGTCAAGAGACTAAAGACACTCAGGGCATTTTTCTGCTGAACCTTCCAGTGGCTTATTGATACTCTTCGTAGCTCCACGGCCAGTTCATAAATAAAGAATCTCAGAGCCTAATGTAATTAACACCGTACAGCTAATGGGAAACATCTGCTCAAGCACTGAACCTTAACCTCACACACCATTGTCACTTCATAACGATAAACACGAGATCTGATTTACACGTGGGAAACACGCTCTCTCTGAGCTCATGGACAAAGGAACGCCGGTGCTTGGAATGTCTTTGGAAGGAACTATTTATCGATATCAGAAGCAGATATGTATGTCATGTTTTTCATTTATGCACTATGTATGTCGGCATTTATAACACTGGTTTATTATGCATCTGTGTGTGTGTCATGTCTGGAATGAATGAGTGAACGAATGCAATGAGCAGACAATACAGACGTATTTGGTGTGTAACAAATGCACAGAAGATGGGGAATCTCTTTTTACGAACGGGTATTCGATACCTTTAATCAGGAAGAAGTTGTAACGCTTCATTAAAGTTTATACCCAAACGTGAGACCTTTATATTCCTGGGTGTCAAATGCATGTTAATGTATGTGAAATAGGCATCGCAGGGAACCAGTAAGGAAAGGGGGCCACATGTTAAAACCAGGATGCACACAAACATCTGTGTGCTTGGACAATTTGCAGAGATGTGAGGAGAACATCTACTGGGTGATCTTTCTCCACAACAAAGACCACCATCCAGCCAACGCATCAAGGAGAAGCGACCGCGGCAA
>JAUYWG010000438.1:4024-15320 GCA_034779775.1 Enteromius afrohamiltoni | reverse complement strand
TGGTGTCGTCAATCATGGCAACCTGAGTGTGCGTCAAGTCTGAGAAGGAGGGGCCGGGTGAAAAACCCCTCTCCAGTGTTCTGACTGCAATACCTAGTTCAACCACAAGATGTCAATTCTACATACAGTTCCTTTAAATGAACCATTTGTCTTGAAGTATATTTGTGTTTTTTCTGTTATCCTTTAGTTTATACAGGGGGGTCTGATATGGATAATGAAGAAGCAGAGTCAGAGATGAAGCTCAGGTGAGAACAACTTTCACTATCATTTCACAAATACTAAAATCTCCAGTATGTAACAGAAGAAAAGCAGAACAGAACACCTCATTAGTCTACACATGAGCCTGTAGCTACTGTTAGCTATTAATCCAGCTGGTGTTTGATGGAGCAGTCTTCGGCTTCCTCCTGACAGTGATTTTGAGTGGCTTTGGGAGGAGCTGCAGTACCTACAACAGCAGCAGCTGCAGCTGGTTTATTTGTGCAGGTAGAACCAGAATCTTGCCATTAGCACAAAGCGTTCTCTTTCAAGCATACGTTTCGGTGTCCCAGTATGGAATACGCCCCTTCCATGTGTTCCTAGAAGCCCAATTTCATTAATTGGGCTGGCAGACAAGATGCCGCATCAGGGAGTTGCTCTCTTTCCTCAGTATAAAAGGAGAAGCCACCAGCTTCTCCACACTGGTTTCTGGCTTAGATTTTGGTACTGTTAGATCTGTTGACCACAGAAACCAGAGTTTTTTTAGTACCCCAACTATAGCTGCAACAACGCAGACCACCGCAGCTATCAGTGTTTCACAAGAGTTCCCTCTTTGCTGCGCGAAGCGAGGAAGAGGTGTGCTTGTTTTGAATGTTGTAATGACATTGCATCGCTCCTTTTATACCGAGGGAAGATAGCCATTCCCTGAGGCACCGTCATGTCTGCCAGCAAAATTTGGCTTCTAGGAATACGCAGAAGGGGCCTATCCCTTAGTGAGACACCTCACTTAATGCCATCAGAGAACCGGGGTTACTCAAGTAACCTATTGTTACGTTGTCGTGTGAGTGCTGCTTGCAAGGGCCTGTGTGCAGTGCAGCTTGTTTCTTCTCTCTACAATGAGAGTCTTTCTTAGAGTCATTTAGGTTTTGTTTTTGTGTTGTCTTTTTACCCAGATTTAAGCTCCATCCCAATTCATGTACTATTCATATTATAGGAAGGTAACGATTAATATCACAATTTACAATGCTACCTTTTTCCAAAAGAAATGTATGTAAAAAATAATAATAATAATAATTAAAATACAAATAATTCTAAAAAATAAAATGTTTCTGCAGAAATATAAAGCAGCAAAACTGCTTTTAACAGTGGTGGTGATAAATGGTTTTGGCAGCAAATCAGCATATTAAAATGATGTCTAAAGGGTCATGTAACGCTGAAGACTGAAGTAATGATTCAGCTTCAAAAAGCTTTAATCACAGCAATAAATGACATATTACAACATATTCAAATATAAAAAAACACACTGTAAACGTACTGTTTTTGCTGTGTTTTTAATTCAATAAATGTAGCTTTGTTGAGCAGAAGGCTTCTTTAACAAACATTACAACCATCTCTTTTTAGGATAGTGTTTATTTTATGTGATTTTTTTAAAGTATGCATCCATAAATGATTATTTTTTTTAGTACAAGGATTTGGGATTTTGCCTTACTCTTTTACTTGTGTGTTGTTGTGGTATTGTTGATTTGTTTTATTGTGTCCCTCTGATTGTTTCCAGGTAGTTTCGATCTCTCTGTAATTGTTTGTGTGTGTGACAGACTCTCTGCAGAGCTGCAGGAGAAAGACAGGCTCATTCATTCTCTGCAGGATCAACTGAGAATGCAAGTTCCCAGAACGCACCAGCACTCTGACTCTGAGATGAGTGACAGGCTGTCCAACGATGGCACTACCTCCTTCCACGACAGCCCTTCTGCTGTCCGCAGACAGACCCCCAACACGCCTCACACAGGTAACTCTCACCTCATCGTTGTAAGTCTGTTTCTAAATGTGTCTGAATGTATCTCAGATAACACATCAGAATGCAAAATTAGAAGTGAACGTGTCTTAACGTCCTTCCAATAAAGTTCTTCAATGTTTTATCAACCTGAAACGGACTCCTTGTTAATAGATGAATGTAATCTCAGCTCAAGGCGGAGCACCTTTTAAATCAAGCTGAATTATTTATCCAGTAAACCTTCACATGGGGCTCTTGTTGATTTGCCAGTGACCTCTTGACCTGAAAAGATGTGCAGGTTAAATGAGTTTTGGTACTTAGTGAGAAATGCGTCAGTGTTACTGTCTCACGGTTTCTATATAATTCTATGTAAACTAAGTGTGCAGTTCTGTATTTAAGCGATGCTGATGCCTGATGCCTGCTAATGATAGCTTATTCTTAATTAACAGCGGTTGATTTGGTATTTTTTACATACTTGTATGTTATTTATTGATGGGTTTTTTTTTTCTTTTTTTAAGGAAATGTTTATTGGAAATATACTAGATATTATGTAGTATACAAATACAATGAAAATCCTCTCCACCCATCCATATGTTGTCATAACAATATTAAATAAAGGGAAAATTCTAGCAATTAACTATTATAAAATAAATAAAAACATGTCCAGAGATGAAGCAAGATAATAAGAGAAAGGAAAAATAAACACAACAAATATTCAAACTAGTCAGTCATTAGAGCCTAACACAGATCATCAAGAAAAGCGGCCCAAACATAGTCAAAGGCTACGGTTTTTAATCTAGATTTTTGTCTTGGTAATTTTCTATGCATGTCCTTTTTATTGTTTTAAATATGTGTTTAGATTATTAATATTTGAAATTCTTTTATTTTTCTATTTTCATTTTAGTAATGTTTTTCGTGCTTTTGTCTCTTAAAAAAATATATATTTTAGTGATATTTTAGTAAACTCTTACAATATTTATTCATAATCATTTTATTTTAGGAATATCTTTTTTTTTTTTTTGCATTTAAATAATATTATGTTCTTTTGTTTTTATAATTTCTACTTGGGTTTTATTTATTTTAGTTTTATTTGAGTAATTTTAGTACTTAAACTTACTTCTGTAAGTCTGTTGCCATAGTATGTTTAATTTACATTTCTAATTTACTTGCATACCTAAGTTATACATTTTGTTTGTTAGTGTGATGCATAATTACAATTTTACAGCAAAATAACAGGTTTGTTTATCACTGTGTCTTTTAAGGTGTTTTATGAACCCATGTTTGCTTGCTTGATTGAATATGCAGTTGTATATTTTGGTTCATCTGTGGTCCTGTCGTCTTGAGTAGTGTAGTGAAACGGCAGGAGCCGAGGCTGGTGTCCTGTTACTGGCCCTTACAGATGCATTATTCAGTATGCACTGTTATCTCCTCTGCCCTCCTGAGAGCCATTAAGAGCCCTGAGCCAGTGTGTTGCTGATTCGTTGAGTGTTTAGTATCATAGACATGGATAGATTTTGCTATTCACTCAGAGCTTTGGCACAAGATGCTGGATTATCTCTTTTAGCACTACACTAGCAAATCGAAAGAATTCATTACTCCTGATCTCTCTTCAGTACGGGTTCGGGTTTGGTTCGGGTTTCCCAGCATCTGGGACACAATAGATCAAGAGATTGGAGCTGTATTCAGTGAACGCCTGATGGACTACATCGTATTTGCAGGTTATTTAGCCCTAACGTTCTTAGAGGCGAGAGTGTCTCATGTTAAGTGATGCTGAATTGTCGTTTAGACCGGATAGGTGTTTGAATATGCTAAACGTTCTACTGGATTGAAACTATACTGAGATCTGGTGTTATAGTGAGATTGGGTCTGGGTCAACAGCAGCTCGACTCTGGACATGAGTGCACAAAGTGTGCTCTATAGTGACGTCTCTCGTAGCAGATGGAGAAAAGTGCTTAAAGCCTCCAAAGAGGAAGGTAAAAACTAGTGCTAATGTGCAGTTCTGCTGATGCCTTGCTGTGTTGAATTGTAGATTTGCCTTAAGTAACAGAAGTTGATGTTTGTACCAGTGTTATTTTAGCTTTATGCATATACTATTTCTATATTTAAAATTTTTTTCAATTTGTTTTATTTTTGTGTTTTTTTTTTGCTTTTATTGTTTTTTTTTATATTTCTATTTGGCTTAATTTGATCATTTAATATTATATATATATAATTGCATTTATTTTTTTGATTGAAGCAGCATTTCTAATTTTACGTTTTTTGTCTTCAACTTTAATGACCAAAAACTACAAAGACATTAAGCTTTTTACTTTATTAATAAGTGTCCTCTTGTTAGGTTTTGTTCAACAGTGCGTGTTATTATAAAGACATAAAATATTGTTTTCGTTGTATTTCATAAGAAGTATTTGTAATGTAGATTTCTGCAGGATCATGTGACACTGAAGACAGTACTAATGATGCTGAATATTCATTTTTAAAATATATTCAAATAGACACTATTATTTGAAAGTGTAATCACATTTCAGAATACAACTGTTTTTACTGTATTTAAATAAACGCAGCCTTGGTGTGCAGAGGAGACCCCAGACTGTTTAATTTTGATGTGTCAATATAGAATAAAATACAAAGTAGACATAAACAAAATTGCATGTTTTTGTACTCAAAATTAACCAGGAATAATCGAGAACGCAAGTTATGTGCAAAATGACTTTATGGCTCATGCTTATTCTTTTATGCAGTTGTAAGCAAGTCTTTCTTGTTGTTTCTTGCAGGGCTGAAGGCAGCCAATGGCGAAGTATTTTCAGATACACGACTGGTTTCTGGAGGCATGGCTGTCGAAGGGGGCGTGGACGCTGATGAAGAGGGAAGTGTCCGAATGCTACAGAGGGAGAATGGACGCCTGCAGGAGCAGCTGAGAAGCAGCGAGGAACTGAACGCCACGCTTCGCAGTGAGCTGGACCTTACTCGATCTGTCCTGAAGCACAAACCACAGACCGAAGACAAGCAGCCGGAGCAGCAGAACATGTCAGCGAGCAAGACCATCAGCTCAGGTCAGAGTCAGAGAGAGATAACGCTATAGTATGCAAGTAGCTGCAGCATCGACTTCATCCACATACTTGTTCTCTTAGACCTGTTAGCAGAACACCTGCAGGAGATCCGAGCGTTGCGTCTGCGTCTTGAAGAGACGATCAGAACCAACGAGAGACTGAGAGAACAGTTAGAACGAAAGTTACAGGAAGCTGAAAAAGAGTCGGGTGAGCACACAAGCTTGCATTCGTTTCACGTTTTAGTGGTTTGCAGCACTCTTCAGATCACTCAATGTGTGAGTGTTTATGTGATCAACAGCCACTAACATCTTCATCGCTGGTTCTGAGGATCAGGCTCACATCAGCAGTGAACTTCACTTCCTCCTCGCCCAAAACCACACACTCAAAGAGCAGCTCAACCAGGGAGCACGAGGTAACATATATGCTCTGTACTGATAACACTGCTTCTATATGTGATCTGTTAGCTGGTCTCACTGTTGTGTGTGTGTTTCAAACAGATAAACAGAAGGAGAACGACCGCCTGCGGGAGACTTTGGCCCGGCGAACCGCTAAATTAGAGCTGAGCAGAAAAGAGTGTGAAACAATGAAACAGGAGAAAACGCAACTACAGGACAACCTGTACAGGTAACACACATACAGCACATCCATGTGTTTCTTATAAAACTGATCAGCTGCAGATACACACAGCGATCTGGTGTCATGTAATCTCAAGTGTCATTCTCTGAGGGCCTGTGTAATGAGTTGCTTTAATTATTGCAATTATTTGTAATCCAGGAGGTAAATGTGTAATTGGCTAATGAGTTTCATGTTCCAAACACACACACTCATTATGTCGTCCCCTTAATGTTTCCTACGTCTCCGTTTACAAATTACAAATCAGCATCTTTAACTAGGAACAACCAGTTAATATTTAAATGGTTTTACATCTAACAAACATTGCAGCTTAGCATTTGTCACCAGTTTTCAAATGCCAGTCTGATTTGATTTTGAGTGCGGTTTTTGATGCGGAAAATGTTTTGATTCTGTGAGACGGTTGTTAATACGTTCTGAATGATTCAGGGAAGTGATTCAGTTGTTAATGCAGTATTTGTCTCGAGTTGTTCAGTGATTGAGAGAGTTAATGCAATAAGCATAAAATATTTACATTTATGTATTTTTTTTAATGCATTAATTGGTTAGAACAAGGACAACATAATAAAGTGTGTGTTTGTTTCAGGCTGCAGTGTGAGAACAGTCATCAGAGGCAGCAGTTGTGTGATACCCAGCAGCTCTTGCAGTCTGTGCGTGTGGAGCTGCAGATGCACGAGCACATGAAGAACTCCACACACACTCACACAGGTGCGTTCACACACACATACAGAGACTGTCGAGGTTGGTTTGCGACACCGCTGATATCCGTGTGTGTTCAGGTGTGTCCGAGCGCGGTCCGGAGGCGGATCTGAGCCAGCTGTTGGCTGAGATCAGACAGCTGCGTGTTCAGCTGGAGAGAAGCATCCAGATCAACACCACACTGAGACAGAGACTGGAGCAACAGCTGCTGACCCGCACCGACCCCAGATCAACCATCAACATCAACTACCTGCTGCACAAAACAGGTACACACACTCATTAGAGTTAAATCTGAAGAGTGTGACACGAGGAGCAGATAAACACTAGTAACTGGTAGAGACCGATTTTTTTTTTTAATTAATTGTTTGTCCATTCTTTGGACCCGTTTAGCTCATTCTTTAGTTTTGTCATTACTTTAATCAATTTTTTTATTCTTTTTGTCTTGTTTCTGGCTTTATTTTGTTCTGTTATTTTTTAAATGTATTTTTTTTCTTTCTTTCTGGTTTTGTTCATTCTCTCTTTCTGTCTTTTTTTTTTTTTTGTCTTTTTTTGTTATCTTTTGTTCTTTTGGTTGTTCTTTCTCTTGCTCATTCATTTGCTCTTTCTATTTTTTATTTATTTTTTTTATTTTTTTACTTTTTCACATTTTCGTTTTTCTTTTTGTTCTTCTGTTTGTTTTCAATTTATCTTACTGTTGATGTGTTTTGTTCCTTTTGGGAATCATTTTTAATTTAAAATATCATTCATATCTGTCTTTGACCTTCTTTCTTTCTCAGAGGAAGCTGGTAAATCAGATGCTCTTCACTTACATACAGACAGTGCTGCACATGGTACGCATCTTTTCTGTTTGTGATTGTACAGAAATTGGTCAGTTTCTGAATAGATTCATGTTGCAGAGATTAATTTAAGAAAATGCTGACAAATTCTGAATTACATAGTATTTGTTTTAGTGGCATTATGTGGATATGTAAATAAGATTATTATTATTATAGTTTATTGTTGTCATTTTTATTAGATATTATTCATTGTAATTGTACATATAAAATACTAATATTAGTAAAAATAAAAATACTATTGCATTGTTTTATTCAAATAATCGAAATAAAAGAATAACTAAAAGCATTGAGAATGCAGTCGGTACTTACTGAGAATAAGATCATAATCTTTAGGGTTCTTGAACTAATAATCTTAAATTCTTTTATATGTGACTCCCAGATTATTTCAGTGAAGTTTACTTAACTTCTGAAACCCTGAAAATGAAATGCTTTTTTCCCCCCACGTCTGTGTTCAGACAGCGGTAGCTCAGTGGACTCTGGTTCTCACGCTCCGTCCCGGCTGGTCCCGGGTCACCGGCTGTGGGCAGACAGACGCGGCCGTCACGTTCTGGGTCTGATCGAGGACTATAACGCTCTGCGCAAACAGATCACTGAAGCCAAGAGACTCACTGCTGATCTGGACTCACAGATACACGACTGCGGCCGGGTGAGAACACACACACACACACAGAGTCTGGAGTGTGTCAGGGTCATGTTTCAGCACTGAATGTGTTTCCTGTGGTGTGTGTCAGGCTGTGGATCAGCTGAAGAGCGTCTCTAGCAGCGTGAACACCATGCAGCAGGTTCTGGAGGAGGCCGCTCGACTTCTCAAACTGCTTTGGAGAGTCTCACTTCCCTCCGCAGACGCCACACACACTCAACAGGTAACATAAGGGTTTTATTTAGATAAAACTTCAATAATTCAGATAAATAAAGGTACCCGATATTAAATGCATCATGGAATGTTCCTTTCAAGTGGGAAATAAAATACTCTTCAGGATAATAAAGATCACTTAATTATGGGCTTATGGGTAAAAAAGAACCAAACTAAAATGTATAATCAAGTTCATTTTATCAATTTGATTCCTGTTGTGAAATAAAATGCATTTTGTCATGTAATATAGTAGACTAAATTATATATAAGATGAAATAATTCGTATCATTAAATAAAATACATTCAACTATGACCAGAAACTATATATATGACAATTAAATAAAATAATTAAAAATATGTTAGTGTTCTTATTAATTTCACACCTTATTTATGGTCATTTTTATTTATTTATTTTTTTTATGTAATAAAAATATAATATAATAAATCGTGACTATAAATAAGGTGTGAGATTACTTTTACGATTCATGTTAAACAACATACACCTAATTAAATACAGATGTTCCTACCATTTAAAACAAAGAACCAAGAATTATTTGTATGAAATAAAAATAACTTCTCATTGTATTGTATTATATCTGAAATGTAAGCTAATAAAACAGTGTTGAAATTAATACATTGTGAAGCATTGTGACTGATTGCCAAGCATTGCCAGCGGTACTGTGCTAATTGTGTGTGTTGTCAGGACGAGCTGCTGAAGAGTGAGATCAGCCGTCTGAAGACTCGTCTGTCTCAGCAGGAGCGGATGCTGAGCGGAGCCGTCAAACGCCTCAGATCCACCAACCAGCTAAAAGAGGGCATGGAGCGCGTCATCATCGACCAGCGTAAGAGAGCGACACACACACACACACACTCATACAGAGTCACCCAACACTGATGTGTGTTTCTGCAGTGTCTCTGACTCACGGCGTGCTGAAGAGAGCCCGAGGAAACCTGGAGGTGAGTTCATTAACATGCATTCAAACTTGTTCTGGGGAAAATGTGTTGAGGTTTCAAAGAAATCTGCTTTCTGGAGCAGCACATCAGTATATTAGAATGATCTCTGAAGGATCATGTGGCACTGGAGACTAGAGTTATGAATGTAAATGACAATATTTCACAGTATTACTGTTTTTATCTTATTAAAAATGTTTGTTGCACATGATAGTCACATGGAAGATGAGTAAAAAGCACATAATTGATGGTAAATGATCCTTTTTATATAATAAGTATGATTTAATATACTCTAAATAATAAATATAGTTTATTTAATGATTTAAAATAAAAAAGTAATAATTCCAAAGTTAATTGCAAAGTGTATTTAAATGAAACCTTGCAGTGTTATATAGTAGACTTAAATATATGAAATAAATTGGGATGCAGCTGACTAACATAAAGTAAATACTTGCTAAACACATTTTTGGTTTAATGGTGAATTTTTGTAAATGTTCTGTTGTCCTGAATATTTCTTTTAACTGGTTATATTTTACTCTTCTCTTTCCTGCCATGTTATGAATGGTTTATTCACCTGTCTTTCAGTCTAACTATCTGAATGTTTTTGGGCTAAAGGGTCTGCAGGTGGAAGGTTAGTTTAATAACTGCTCGTGTGTTTGTGTGCTTGCAGAAGCAGAGCTGCATGTTCACTGCTCTCTTTTCTTTTTGCTTGCAGTTGTGTGATGACGAGTGTTTGTCTGACAAGGTTTTATTTCAGGCTTGAGATGCTCTGCATGAATTTGCTTAATCGTTTGGCTCCCAACACAGCTCTGATAATTATAACCGATTGTGTTTCTGCAGGACGTCCCACTGAACGGCCAGTGACCAGTCAGCAGCCAGGCAGAGGCTCCGCCTGCAGTGAAGACTCCTCCCATTGCAGCTGTTAGAAACTCCAGATCCAATCGTAACATCTTTTAATTTATTACTGTTTTTGAGGTACGCCGATGCCATTCAGAAGTATTTGCACATATGCAGTGAGCTTTTAGCCGTGTAAAAGGGAATGTTTTTAATAGCGGAAGAGATTTTCTCCTGTAAATTTGAGCTTTAGTTTTATACTGGTTTTAGACAGTCTCGTGTTCACTGCTGGTCTCCCGTTATTATCCTGCTCAAGATCTTATATTTTGATGTAAATGAGTGGTACATGTAAATTAAATGATTAATGTAGTAAATGTATAAACCCTCATAAAAGACTCTGTGTTCATGGTAAACCGGTTTGAGTTATATGGTCTACAACTAGACTTCAGTCAGAATTTAATATATTTATACTGGCAAATTATACTTTTCAAACTAAGAACATCACTAAAGTATTAAAGGAACTGCACTAATAAATTGTTTTCCAACAGATAATTCTATTTTTTGTTCCAGCACAAGTGTTAGTGTCCATTGAAGTCAAATCATGTTTAGCTTTACTCCCTTTCACTTTCAGTTTATTATGGTTATATGGCAACCGGGACATAGAAAGGTTTAATACAAAACAGCAATGGCGTACAATCAAGACAAACATCTGTAACATGTTTTAATTATATACATGTAACTACAAAAACATTTCAATGTATTTTGACAGTTTTTAATCAGCTGATTTAGGACCGTCTGTATTTTTAAGAGAAAAAAAAAAAAAAGGTAACTGCTTTTAAATAGAAAAGGCCCTGTGTGCAGGCCAGGTCCTGCGATGAGCTTTGGCACCAAACGGGCTCACCGGAGTCCAAGAATCACTGAAACGGATTCATTGTGCTGGAGTTTCCCTTTGACTGCGACTCAGATCTCTGAGTCAGCGTTTAATATGAAGCTCTGATTAGAGCATCTAGCGCTGGACGTGCCGGACGAAGGCTTGAACCAGCTGGATGAAGGGCTCCTGGCCCTCCGGCGTGGCCTTGGATCCTGGTGTAGGTGGTTTGGTTTGCGGCGAGGGAAGCAGCCCACTGGCCGGGGAGGAAGGGGAACCTCGTCGGAAAAAACGGAATAACGTCGACAACAACGTACTCTGAAAGAAAACATGAAAAAAAAAAAATTGGGTCAATTAAGAAAATTTCAAAAGACTGGTTAAGGTCATATTTCAGCCCAAATAAAAAGGGAGAAAACAGTGTCCAGGTAGAATAATTGTTTTGCTGTAATAAAAGTAATTAAAAAAAACTAATGAATCAAAAAAAAAAAGAATGTGGAAAATGTTGTCCAGACAGAATAATTGTAGTCTCACGCTAATAAAAAATAAATATAATACAGCTTTAAAATGTTGCAGACAGGAAAGTCAACACTTTATATATATATGTATAATATA
>JAUYWG010000437.1:4800-15334 GCA_034779775.1 Enteromius afrohamiltoni | reverse complement strand
TTCAGAATTAAAATGTAATATTCAGGATTTACAAATAAATATTCAGCTTTTTATATAATTATTATATTTGTAGGTTCCTTGCTATTTTTGGTTCAATATAATTAATGGTATCAACAAATGCACTTTTTTAAATTTTTCTCATCTGCTGTATACAGACCCAGAAATGTTGTGCACCGAACACCCTGCAAAAAGGTTAGGTTTTCTATGCTCAATCCATTAAGCTGCACTTTTAGCTTTGTGCAGCTAAAACAGAAGACATGTTAGCACTGTGACGGTCTCAAGGGAGCGAGCGCCGAGGACAGTGTGGACTCTCTCAGATACCAATCACTGCACCCAGGGGCTTTGTCTTCACAGTAAAATCTCATTATCAGCCAGACCGGTACAATTTTCCACGCATATCTGCATATTGATTCTCACTACAGACGCCACTGACTAAAAGAGTACGGCGGCTAAGCTGCCAGGGCTGAATAAAGCGAGTCGAGCTGATGATACGCCAGGGATGCGAAATCTGACAATAACAACCCTGAAAGTTTGATTTGACTGAAAGAGTGATCCACTTTGCCCAGAGTACAGTAATTTTGAGATTATGAGTTGCTTTATGATGGTTGTAGGACATATATGATGTGATGGGTAATTATGGCGTGTCGTGGGTCGGGCTCGTCAGCGGCAGCCAACGCAATCAGCTCCGTGCAGAAATAAACGGGTCAGGAGGAGAGCCGCTGATTAAAATCATATTGAATAGTGTGGGGTTTCCTTGCTGATTTCCACTGCTGGCCCTACATCTGTTCACCTACGAGCAGATACAGAAACACAGAGATGGCAAGCAAACGTCTGTGGGGAAGGAACGCACACAGGAGGCACGCACGAACACGTCGATCCGCATTATCGCACACATCAACGGACCTGCTCCAATCCTGTTAAACAGACGAAAACCAAATGTCTATGACACATATCAAAAGACTCTTATTTAAAACATACTTATTTCTGCTTCAGCATACTCACCCAAGCATAACTAAGTGCGATGGGCCACACGAGTCAATAAACCTGTGTGTGTGTGTTTGTGTGACTGTGTTAACCTGTGCTGGATTGAATGGCAGATGGGCTCAAAGGGCACAGTCTGCCTGCTGAGTGGGCAAGGAGAGTGGAGCAGCTGCAGCCGGGCCCACATGGCCCTTAACGGCCCCTCACGGCCTCTGGCTGTCAGAGTAAGAAGCTGTACTGAGGGTCAGCTCTACCAGCACGTCACCAGCTAAAGAGGAGGAAAGAAAAAGACAATGTATATGTTTCAAAAATGACTGACATGCTGTATTTTTTTATGCAAGCAACACTGTATTTCAGTTTTATATATTTGGTAGTGCTGGTGTGGTCACTAAATATTATATACACTAAATAATATATATATATATATATAATTTGATTCTATTTAAAAAAATATATGATTTGCAAAATACTACAAATAGAATATTATATAATAATATATTTTTCAAAAAAACACGCTTTACAACATACCTTTAACTGTGGAAATCATGTTTAGTAAATTACACAAACACACGAGCAAACAAATGAGGGTACAATTAAACAATATATAGATTAAACTAAATTCCCTCATATATATATATATATATATATATATAAACTAAATCTATGTTATCTTATGTTATATTATATTATAAGAAAAAGAATACTGCAGACTGGTTTTGCATCCTAATGATTAAAACTACATTTAAATATAAATGTGTTGTCTAACAGGAAACTGACTATGATGCAAAATGTGTGTAAAGCTATCAATTTTATGCACCTAAATATCATTTCACATCCTACTATAAACAAACAGAGATAATGGCTGGTCAATAAAGAGATTATATTTCCCTCTTGTCCACAATCCAACATGAGACACTTAAAAACACAGAAAAACAAGTTCTACTCTACAGAAATAGTACCGGTGCCATTTAACAGCTACGTGAAATCAATATACAGCTAGAAATGGCGGGCAAGAAACATCATAGTAAACCAGTTATTGACGTGCTGCAGTAATTTACACTTGCCATTACAAGATGGATTGAGGCGATATTTATTTAGCCAGAAAGCTGGCAGCGGGGATATGGTACAGCAGCTGCCGCGGTTGCCAGATGCTTGAAATACACCCTCCGTCCATCAAAACCCCTCCCTTGATGATTTCCTCCTTGTTGCAACCTGACAACCTTAAAACAACTGTATAATTAGAGCGGCATCTGCCGCGCTGCGTCTCTCTCTGGATCAATCAGGAAACTTCGGACCAAGTGAGACAACGCAAAATGACACACAGACACAATGAGTGGAACAACTGATCACAGCTCGGAAAATGGTGCTGCAGGTACAATAAAAAGAGAAGGCTGTGATTATTGCCTTGAACTAACCACAGTGATATCTGTTTGTTGTCAGAAAATCTACACATCCATCTGCAATGAATCAACACAGCTCCCATCTGCTAGTTAAAATTTCAAAATGATCAACATTAGAACATCACAAGCCAGCAGCATGCAGTAAACTTCCCTAAAAACTCAGCTTGGGAGGATTCAATAAAACACAGTACGAAAGTTTAACAGCACTTTCCGTTCTGTATGGTTTTCCTCTAACCTCAGCAACCTCAGAGACACACACTCTTAATTAAAAACACGATGTAAAACATCATGACAGATGACCCTGTCCAGAGTAAAAGAAAGATGAGAGGAAAGGCTGAAGATCTGGTACAGTATACGGTGTAGGCTTTCACACGAATGGATTGCTATGAAGAGAATGAATTACACCGAACTAATAGCACAAATAGAGCCTAATTTACATAGAAAGGGGGTGTACACTGACTTCATTTACTGTAAATACTCATAGTGCTGTGCTATATCAGTGAATTTAGCATCTGGATTGTGGTTTAGTGCTTTCAGGTTTTGCACTGAAATGCACTCCAAGAGTGGGGCAACTGCTAAGTGAATGAAGCTTTCCTATGCTATAAACAATTCTAGTTAATTTCACACTTTGTTTTGTGCATATGTGTGTGAACTTGAAACGAGAAAGGTTCTCCGTTATTGAGAACAAGTCTGTGCTTGTTCAAATGTGATTAGCACTACACGGCAACATCTCATCTAAGCAGAATTATCACCTCCACACTTAGTCCGTATCAGAGCTGTACTCATGATTCTCAGTGCTGTTGGCTCTGTAATGGGAAATGGATTTATTTGTTCTTTTACCGAAGCAATTTATGAAAGAATAGACAATAGTTATGGCAGAAAATCTGCATAACTCTATCAATGCAAATAAACATCAGCAATTCATTCCAAGTCAACAGAACTCACCCAATACATTTGGGAGGTTTGGTGTAAAATGTTCAATTACACACTCTGGATTTAAAAAGGATTCGGTTTGTCATGATTTATACTTTTTTGTCTGAGGTTTGGATTGTGTGAGGTGAATGAGGTGAATGTATCCTGCTGTAAAACAAAAAAAAAATGATTTTTTGTTGTTGTTTTTTATGAGCATCTGCATTTGAGAACAATAGATGTTCTGTAAAATACACACTCCCTCTGCTGGACAGAGATTTATATCTACACACGTCTGAATCTAGGAGAGAAAAAAAAACAGATAGAAAAAATCATAAATAACTCAATTACTTCACATGTAATATAAAAAGGCCAAGAAATAGAAGAAAACAGAAAAATAAAAGGCAAAATATTTATGTCCCCCTACATAGTACCAAAATGTGTGTCACTAAGTGAAGTTGAGATACACGTTTCGGCAGTTTTCTTTATTTTTAAAGTATATTAATAAATAACATAAAAAAGTGTTTCCTCACATAGTATCTACATGATTATTCTCAGGTTATCGCACTATACGCATCTGAACGAGATCTGCACAGCTACACGCTGATCTCTTAGACTCATACCCTGAGGTGCCAGCAGAGGTCTAAAACACCCTCACATCTCAGCCAAACACCATGATCTATGTTAACCAGCAAAAAATTAACAAGTAAGCGATAGATCGAGAGCGCTAGAGAGAGAGAGGGAAAAAAAACACCCCGCAGTGAAGCACACGACTTAAATTAAAAGAGGGGTGGGGGCAGGCTTCAAGGTTAATTACATGAAGAACTTCCCTGTTTGAATTAAAATCACTCACTCCATGCAGCACTAACATAAGGAGCATTCAAACCCACACGGCGCTCGGGATAATTCTTACGGTGCGGTACATTTTAACTCTTGACCCCCTGATAAGAGCAGCACGGGGATTTGCTGAATGCTCCATCGACAGACAAGAGGAGTTAGATGACAAGTTTAGGGTGAACCGAAGTGCAAGCGCTCATAAAAGATCATTTGCGAGGTTGTGAAGTGCGATTACACGTCGGCTAGTTATATCTTTAATTGATTCGAGACGTATTACACCCTGTCTTTACATAGGAAGATGGTAGGAACTTGGCTTTATTAATCTTGAGAGTAAGTAATAGTTCTAATGCGAGGATGATACAGTGTGCTTTTAGCATTAGCAGCTTTGGTAATCAGAGGCCAGGTTGGCTGGAATTAGATGGAACAGAATGCAGGAATAGATCGCTGGGGAGAGTTCAGTGAAGAGGCATCATGGGTTCACATTCAGTATCACAGAACACCCCTTCCACTCATCCTCCTCATCTTCCTCCTCCCTTTCTTTCTCCCTCCGGCTGGGACTGCCACAGAAGAGCAGAGATGCCCAGAGAGACGGAGAGTGAGGGAGTGAGGGGGCGAAAGGCAAGACGAAACTTCGGTTTGATAAAGAGAGAGGGGAGAGAGGTAGAGAAAAACATTACACATCAGCAGAAAGGAGGAGGAGGAGGAGGAGGAGAGGAGGAAGGCACTCTTCAACTTTCCCTGCTGTTCCCAGCTGTGTTACAGCAGAGTGCTAGCCTTTGAAGAGCTGGTGGCAAAATACACACACACATGCATATTTTTCCCTCCAGATAACCAACCAACTGTTCCCTCACTGGCCTTTCCCTGACTCCCCCTACCCCCCTGAAAAAGATCACATCGTTTCTTTTTTGGCTTGTTTGGTTTTAAATAATAAATGATACCGTGCCTTATCCTGCCTATCTACATATTATTAAATATGGAGAAAAAACAGAAAGGCGCTGCACTTTCAAACAAAGTGTAACGTTGAGCTTTCGGTCGCCCACACATGCTGTCTGGTCCACGACTAGGTCAAAAAACAGCATTTGTAATTGGAAACTAAACTCTTAACAATATCAAGCTGTGATTCAAAGAAAGGCCTATGGAGAAAGGGGTTTTACGCAGTTTAATGTTTTTGTTGCCGAATTTTAGGCTGTAGGTGTAGTAAAAAAATAATCAATAAAATAAAATAAAAATATATCTATATTTTTTGTTTTTTTGCAAAACTCCAAAAACATGCCTATACATACAATCCAATGCAGTTGGAATTCACCTAGTGGCAGTACCAGCAACTTTTATACTTACTCACATATGATTAAAAGGACAGTTTATTCATTAATAAAGACTTTAGAAATACAATTTTATAATCTTAAAACTGATTTGCTGCGGTAAGCTGCTACATTTTGCTATTTGAATCAAGTTATCTGCCCCATTTGACTTGTCTGATGTAGTAAGCTTGCTCTGTAGCTCACCTGATACAGCATTCATAAAATATGAGTCACTATCAAAGCAAGCTAAAATGGCACAATTGCTGCAGAAAAATGCATTTTTATCTCACATTTGCTTTTGTTACTTCTATTGGTTAGGGTTTAGAGTAATTTTAAGGGAGCAACGACATAAAAAAAAAAAAATGAGTGCTACGTTCACACTCATTTGTTCATCTGAAAATTGAACCCCTTTTAGCGTCACTTTATGGAACATTTCACTTCGAAAGTGTCGCGAAATGTGCAAGAAGCAAAATCATACAATTTCGCCAAAATGTCGCCACAGGCACATTTCTCGAATGAGTCGGGTAGTTTTTTTTCCCCTTCAAACAGCTGTGAAAATAAGTTCTCCAGATCTCAAACTCCGTCAGTTTGCACAAAACAGTGACTGAACGAAGAATGGAGAGAAAGAATAACAGAAAGAGGGAGAAAGAGGTGTCAATTGCTAGCCGTCAACTTATTTGATGTCCTCTGCGCACATCCAGAAGCGTTCACGTGTGAAAAGCCGCCGTAACTTTCACCGGGGACATTTTTGACGAGCAGTGAGGAAAGAGTTTGACAGATTCGGGCGACGTCAGGCCGTCTCTGGGCCATTTGGCATGCGGTGGGCGTCTGGCATGCTGAAGACTGCCTGTCAAACGCCTATGACTCCATAGAGTGGTGCGGGGACCCTACGGAGCGGCAGATGGGCCATTAAGGTAGTATTAATGTAGATGCCATGACTTTTCCCGCGCTGACTGGGACATGCTCTTTAGAACTGCGAGCAGCTGCTGCCATTTACTCCGACAGCTCCCCGCTAACTTTGGGCCAACTGGCAGAGCCGGAGTTTTTGTACCCAAGTAAAGCTAGTTAGAAATTGCTTTCAGGGACGCTCCTGAACATAAATGTGCTGTCAATAAGATGTAAGCACACAATATTGTCTGCTTGCATACATTATTGCTTTAATATGTCAGCTAGCTTGCCTTAAATACTGCGTGGATTGGCATACACCTGCATTAGCAAGGTAAGAAATAGGACTGTACACATGCTAACAATTATCGTTCTAATCACAGGCAGCAAATATTGAGCTGTAATGTAATGTTTTCGTATTCATTTAGCCTCTAAGCACTAATATCATGCTTTAATTGGGAGAAAATTGGCTGTTGCTGAAAAATACAGAATAATCAGGAAAAAAACAAGCATAGATAAGCACTCCAATAAGACACATTCTACTCCACTAAATGAACTGAAATGGGATATTTTCAGACCATTAACAAAATCACATAGACAAAATCCTATTAGCACAATTATTTCTTTCCTCGTTGCAATTTGCAGAATCAGAGACGTCTAAGCTGCACACTTTCATGGCTAGTTAGCACAGGAACCCATTCCAGATAAAGGAGAATATCAACCGCCTGGCACTCAAAACAAATATATCCTCATCAAATATCACAAACAAATACCAAAGCGCTTTCTATTTTCACATAAAGAAAAAAGAAATGTGGTCCAGACAGCTGGCTATGTTCAGATTTGTTTGGCGATTCGCATTTGGGTCACAATATAACTGCGCATCAGGAGAGTTAGCGAAACATGCTAATTCTGCTAACACTTCGACAGAGTTTCATGTGTGCCTCTCATTCGCTCTCAGCCAAATGACTTGCAACTTTATTGCTGAAAATGCAGTGGAACTAATCCAGCTAATCGGCGCAGCATCTGCTGTGCTTTCTGTCTTTCTCTCGCTTAGCCTCCCAGGTTTCTTTCTCTCTCTCTTCTCACTCTATCCTCCAGATGAGTTCAAACAGTGCAGTTTGACGTAGGAGCAAAATGGATTTATCGCAGAGGTGGACGTTCGCATGTCTATTTGTGGCAGCCTCTCACGATATTCTCGGTTCGCAGCTGACAAACTGATGCTTCTTGGCCTTGAGGGTTGTCATGATACTAAAGTTTCAGTAGTCGATACCAAATTGTGAAATGCCATTATTGTCAATACCAATGCTCATAACGCAGCAAAATCAGTTGTTATTTTACCCACTCCAACAAAAAAATTAACATTTTAACAAAACAATATTAATATTTATAAATTGCTTTTATATCAAGTATCGACATGGTATGAAAGTACTGGCACTTTTGACATCCCTATTGCCCATCATATTGTACGTGGAGACTCATGCTAATGAAGCGTTAACTAAACAGGCCTTATGATTGAAGGGTGATCACGATGGGATTTGGCGTCTCTGTAAGGACACTATGACAGACTGTCTTTGACTCGTACGCACCGCTACTCAATCAAGACCTCATATCCTGTTTGTGATCGGCGTAACACCAGAATGCTACTCGTTCTGCCATCCCTAAAGACAAATCTGATTGAGATCCCCTTGACGCTAGCCGTGAGGACACTCAAAGATGACAAGAAATCATCAATGTAGATTATTCACCCCCAGAAAAAACTGGAGAACAAAAAAACAGAAAACTGAATTTAAAATTTGTATAGAAATAAGTGATTCATACATGAATTAATCAATACATGTATAATAATTTAGGCTATAAGAAAGGTAAATTATATCTGCATATTCTAATAAAAGACATCTGCAATACATAAAGTAAGAAACCGTTCACCAAACTACACGGTTCTAAGAAAAAGACGTGTATAAATATCTACAATGGAGACATTTAAGGGCAAAAAAACACTTCTGAAGAATAGCCTACTGATAGAAATAATTGGGCATGCATTCATACAGCAGCACAAATCAATCAATAAATGCGTGGTATTATAATTTAAGCCACAAAAATGGCTTCTAGCAATTAATATCTGCATATTCCACATAAAATAAAAAGCTTTAAACAGAAAATAAAACTGAAAGGCCCATTGAAAAGTGGAATAAAACAGTTTGAACTGGGGCAAAAAGCCTCTAAAGGGATCTCCAACCTGCAAAAAAAGGGGATCCCAGTCTTTTATTTACAAGGTGAGCATGACTGCTTTGCCATGCAAATGCATTCAAAGTCACTCTAATACCGTGCAGTTATTGTAGAGCAAATGAGCAAAGGCTTTACATTTGAGAGAACAGCACCTCCAATCGCATGATGCAATATCCGCGTGTGGGTGTGTTACAAATAGGTTATTTCGGCTTTTACATATTTATTTATATATATTTTGCTACACAGCTGGAAGAATAGCAGCATTAGCTTGGCACTAGAAGCTGTCTGTTATTCGCTAACAAGACGATTAACATAAAAAGGGAATGGTAAATGTTATTTTCCAGCACCGCACGACAACAGAGATGCAGTAATCATATTATTATTTGTATTTATGTCGTGATTAACCAGACATAATGCTCGTACAGGCTGCGTGTCTTACAATACCTCGGTTTTGCCACACTTCAAAAAATGTTTCATGCAAAGGAACAGCAGCGTTTAGGCAAATAAAGTATCACTGTGGGATGCGATCAAGAGAGGATGACGGCTTAAAGAGTGGAACGGCATGGAGAACGTGAGCAAAAATACATGAACATACTAGTCGGTGTGTGATCCACACACTTCTCGCACAGGAGAAGAAAGTGTTGCTCCCTCTGCATGCAGCCACACATATACACACTCACACACATGCAGAGAGAGCTGGATAAGTGTGACTCGGAGCGTTTTGCTAATAACATGCAGAAACCAGAAGCTCCTCAGCCGAACAGATGAGAAAAGAAAGAGCTTTCTTCCTCAGAGGCCAGGCCAGACGCACACACACACACAAACCATCAGTACACAAGAGACAAAGACTGAAAGTAGAGCTGCAACACAAGCACACATCACACACACTACATACAGTAAACTCCAAACAGACGTTTAGAATATCAGTGTCATATGAGCAACAAACCACACACACCGATGTGTGATTGGCCTTCCCGCTTAGGAACAAAAAAAAACACATTGACAAAAAAAAATAAAAAATTCCGTCATCCAAGCATGACATGTCGGAGACAATTCCGACTTAATGAGCGTTTTGGCAGCTTCTGTCGAATGCAGACAGTGATTAACCAAACACTTCTGAGTACAAGGCACAGTGGTGCTCAAAGAAAACAGTGATGATCTCCACTTAATCGCCGCCAAGCCCAGAGCATCTGCCCGGCCAGCGCCGTACGCCCGCTCCGATAGGCTGTCATATCTCCCCAGAGTCTGACGGCCATATGCTCGGGCTCCGCCGCTCACGCCCGAGGAAGTTCGCTTTCTGACAAAGCGTCGGTGTAAATATGACATTCAAACAAGTGTGCCTATTCAGCCAGAACCAAGTAAGCCAGTGAGAGACAGGAGAGAAGCAGGGAGAGTGTGTGTACGTGCTACGAGTTTGTGTGGGACTCGATGTGCTTGTAGCATGGATGATTTCCTCACATTTTGGAACAATTTTCGCAATTTTATTTTTGGCCTTTTTACTTTTTCATAATAGGGAGATGGAGAAGCAGGGGGAACGGAAACAAGATCAGAATTGGGAAATCACACAAGACAGACTTGAAGTCACGTTGCCTGCTTGAGCGCCACCACACACTGCACAGCGGACCACTTTTCTGACACTTTTTTTGTTGGAAAATACAAAAGGGAGTTGTGTATGTGTATTTACAGCTCCCTTGGTCTTTGTAAATGCACACAGTCATTTATATGCATATATATATATATATATATATACACACACACACACACACACACACACCGTAATCAACATTTGAAGTAGATCAAAAACAATTATTAAAGTTAACGCATTTTGATTTATTCTTTTAATTAGCTAAACATTAATTTACTATGTTTTTATTTAGTTTCAACTTGTGTTATTTATTAGGTTGTTTATATAATAAAACCAAACTGAATGCTATCAGATAATACTATAATGAATCATTTTTCATATTCATTGACAGCATCACACACCAAAAAGAT
>JAUYWG010000436.1:0-15352 GCA_034779775.1 Enteromius afrohamiltoni | reverse complement strand
TCTCTCCTGGCTTTTGCAGCATTTACTGTGTTTCCCGGAGTCTTTATTAAAGTTTGAAATTTACGACTGTGTTTTAGCGCCACAAAAAAAAAGAATCCAAAAGTACTGTAACATCTACACCAGGCTCCACCCTTTCACTCACTCAGCGATCACACTGTGACAGTACTGACTGTCTGCAACCTGAAGTATCCTGCAAGAAACCCGAAAGAGACTTTTCAGTTTGTTATTTTGAATACCCAGATTTGGAAGAATTTAAGTTGGCTTACCTTACCGGGAAGTATACACCGCTTCTTCACATACCGCCGTAGTTTGTCCCATGGTGCGATCAACGCCCTTCTCTGGTGCGGCAGGGGAATGCAAGGGATTCTTGTTGCAATGTTCCATCACTTTCGCTACTTACTCGAGTGTTTACAGTTCTGACAGTGCTAAAATTGGTTATGTCATTTCATGTCTCACAGGATCTGCATTGAGATGGGCAGAATCCAGCAGTCAGCTCATTCTCTGCATTCGCTCAACACTTTACGGAAGTCTTTGGACGTACGGATCAGGAATCGTCCGCTGGTGAGAAACTGCACCACTTTGGCAGCGGCCAGTGGTTGGAACGAAAAGGCTTTAATCACCACGTCTGTTAAAGTTAGAGACTTTTCCAACCGAAATGATCTACTAAGTTCAATTCATCACAGGCAAACCCCTAACAGAACGTCATGTGAGACGCCGTGCAGGGCCGGCTGGAGTCAGAGTGGGAGTCTGTCATATAGATGAAATGTATTTTCTCGTACTGGAGGGCTCAAAGGTGGAGGGTACTAGGGCGTCCGAGGCTGGTCAAGCATGAACCCATCCTCTCCTGGGGCACTGGTGAGACACTGAAATGGGGTTCTCATTGCTGGCCTGAGTGCTTCCCCAATTCTACCACTTCGATCAAACCATCAACTCCAAGTATGGACAACTTCTATTGAACGTCCCGTTGGAAAACAATCCATTGAAATTCCTACAGAATACTCGGACTTTCAGGATGTTTTTTGCCCCAGGAGAGCTGCCGATCTGCCGCCACATCGCCCATGGAACTGTGCTATAGATCTGCTCCCAGATGCTCCAGTGCCCAAGGGAAGGATCTACCCATTATAAGTCCCCGAAACCAAAACCATGGAGGAGTACATTAAAGAGGCACTGGCACACGGCTATATTCGGCCTTCAACTTCCCCTGCTGCTTCCAGTTTTCATAACTCCCACTCGTTATGCCGTATGGGCTTGCAAACGCACCCAGCATTTTCCAGGACTTTATGCACTAGATATTTAGTGATTATCTAGACAAATTCCTAGTTGTATACATTGATGACATTTTAATCTATTCACCCAGTGTACAAGAACACAGACAGCATGTAAGACTTGTGCTTACAAAACTCAGAGAGTACCAGTTGTTCCTGAAAGCTGAGAAATGCACGTTTCACCAGACCCACAAACATCGACGCTTCAGGAATCAGCATGGACAGCACTAAAATTGAGTCCATAGTCAACTGGCCCACTCATAGCTCAGTAAAAGAACTCTTTTTAGGATTTTCTAATTTCTATCGTAGGTTTATTGAGAACTTCAGTCTCTTAGCTAGCCCCCTAACCAGTCTCCTCAAAGGGAAGCCCAAAACTTGGACATGGACACCTGAAGCCACTCATGCCTTCCAGAAACTCAAGGATGCCTTCACTTCAGCACCCATTCTGGTCCTGTCAGATTCCCAAAAGCCTTTTATTGCGGAGGTGGATGCTTCAACGACGGGAGTAGGAGCCATTCTATTCCAGCAGCAGGGGAATCCACCACAACTCAAGCCGTGTGCCTATTTCTCTAGAAAATTCAACCTGGTGGAGAAAAATTACGACATCGGTAATAGGGAGCTCCTTGCCATCAAACTGGCCCTGGAAGAATGGAGACATTGGCTGGAGGGGTCCATTCATCCATTCCAGATACTTAACGACCATAAAAATATGCAATATCTCCGCGATGCTAAAAGACTTAACCCTCGTCAGGCAAGATGGGCACTTTTCTTCACCTGCTTTCAGTTTTCAATCTCCTACAGACCCGGCTCCAAGAATGTACGTGCAGATGCACTTTCTCGTATCCATAGCCCTGACCAAGAACCAGAACCCATTGAACCCATCCTGCCACAGTCCATGTTTGTCTGTCCCATTTAATGGGTGACCCCTCCAGCTGCAGCAGATCCAGCACCAACTCCTCCGCCGGGTTGTCCACCTAATCGCCGGTTTGTGGCTGAAGCTGAGCGCATTCCACTTATTCACACCACCCACACGTCACTGGGCATCCAGGGACCAGCAGAACCCTCTCGCTCATGCAAGATCAGTTCTGGTGGCCCCGCATGGAAGCAGATGTGCAAAGGTACTTGAGAGGGTGTCGGGAGTGCGCCATGTCCAGGACTCCAAGACATCTGCCAGCAGGACAATTACTACCTCTCCCAACCACCCCTGGTCACACCTAGGAGTTGATTTCATAGCCGATTTGCTCGCCTCAGAAGGTAACACCTGTGTCCTGGTCATAGTTGAGCGTTTCTCTAAATTCTGCCGTCCCTTGAAAGGTCTACCTACTGCCTGGGAAACTGCTCAAGCTCTCTTCAACCAAGTGTTCAGAACCTATGGACTTCCTGAGGATATTGTGTCCGACAGGGGGCCACAGTTTATCTCCAGAGTGTGGAAGGCATTCTTCAGACTCCTAGGTGTGACTGTCATGGACAGACTGAAAGGAAAATCCAGGAAGTGGGGCGGTTCCTCCGTACCTTTTGCCACGATCACCAGGACTCCTGGAACCAGTATCTGGGCTGGGCTGAGTATGCACAGAACTCTTTACGCCAAGCTTCCACCGGACTCACCAAATTTCAGTGCATGCTCGGTTACCACCCCCCGCTCTTCCCGTGGTCAGGAGAGCCCTCGGAAGTTCCTGCTGTCGACTAATGGTTCCGGGAGAGCGTGAGGGTCTGGGACGAGGCTCACCAACACCTCCAGAGGGCAGTGCGTAGGCACTACCAGGTGGGACAAAAGGTATGGCTCTCCATGAGAGAACTTTGCCGAAAACTTAGTCCCAGGTATGTTGGTCCCTTCAACATCGTGGAGCAGATCAACCCCATCACTTTCCGGTTACAACTACCAGCACACTACAGAATTCACCCTACCTTCCATGTGTCACTCCTTAAACCCTGTCACGATCCTCTTGTTGTCCCCACAGAGCCTGGTGAAGAAGAACCCCCTCCTCCCATGGTAGTCAAGGAGATCCAGGATTCTCAACGTCGTGGTGGTCAGTTGCAGTATCTCATAGACTGGGAAGGATATGGCCCCGAGGAGAAATCCTGGGTACCCAGGGACGATGTACTTGATGAAGTCTTACCACGAGAGTTTCATACCACACATCTGGACCGTCCGGCATCTCGAGGCAGGGGTCGACCACCACGGCGTTGGAAGGCCCGGCCTCGAGAGGGGGGGGTAATTTAACATCCACACCAGGCTCTACACCAGGCTCCATCCTTTCACTCACTCAGCGATCACAATCACCGGAGTATTGATTACACACACCTGGATTCCTCACCTGACACCGATTCCCAGCACCATCAAGCAGCCTTTATAACCACACACCACTGTTCACTCCCTGTCCAAGGTTGTACTACGAAAGTGGTCTCTATCTTGCTCCTACCTAACCCATACTTACCTTGCTCCTTACCTGTCTCCTTATAGAAGCTCCGTGATCCTCCCAGTTGTCTCCAGACTCCATTGTGTCTCGTCTACTGCATGTGGTGTGTGGCTGTGTTCTACTGTCTGTCTCCAACCTGAAGTATCCTGCAAGAAACCCGAAAGAGACTTTTCAGTTTGTTATTTTGAATACCCAGATTTGGAAGAATTTAAGTTGGCTTACCTTTGTTTACATTATCATCTTGTTGAATAAATATTTTCATTTACATCCTGAGTTCGTCTGCTTTGTTACAACTACAAGCTTAAAGTCAAAATATTTTGAGAATAACATCTTTAAAGAATAAAAAGAGCACTCAGAGATATCCTCTGCTTTTAAAATCTGGCAGTTTTATAGCGCAATACAAACAATATGGATATTATAACATGACATATATATTGTAGCCTGACATATAGCTGAAATGGCTTTAGTTTAAGCTGCAATGTAAATCAATAATTCTCCCGATAACAGTGAGACTTCATTATAAATTATACAGTCTATAGCCTGTTTTCCCATGCCTTCTAATGTTTCTTCACTTTTATATCTTGCTAAATACTTCAAACAAAGAGGAAAAACACATTCATTTGAAAGCTGAGCTGTTTTTAATCAAAAACAACAAAGCAGAACATTATTGCGATTGCTGGGTGTCTGACAGGCTACAAATAATGATTATGTATATATATTACATAAATACAGCGATCTGATCATTAAAGAGCTTAAACAACACATTATTGTAAGACACAATATAAAACTGAAGCTGAGACTTTGTTTAAAAAGTACTAAAGGGACTAATCTTATTGCTATTAGGTGGCGCACTATAACGAAATAAATGGAAGACATGAAATATTATTTCCAAGCATGTCCGTGTGAATATTACACTCAATATCATTTCTGCTAATAATCCCACATAAATGTAATCCTAGACAACTCAATCCAGCTATACTAATCATCAACATCAGGTGCGTTCAGAGAACCGGATTAGTGAGCTCATAGTTTGCGTGATGATCTCAGATGTATCAAGCAATGTACGAAGAATGGACCCCTGGTCTGCATATTTGAGTATATATTGATCAATGGAAAATATTTACTTACTGAATGAATCAGCTTTTTGAACGAATGAGGCATGGTTTAATTTCACGTTTCAGCTATTTCTTTCCATGTTTCAAATAATTTCAAATATCAGTAATCAACATTTTATTTTGTAAACAGGATGATATTCCCCACCTGGCATGAGGCAGAGTCCTGGCACTTTGACACCAAAACAATAAAAAACATAACAAAAGAGGCATTTCTTGCATTTGTTTTGGAACAGTGTTGTAAATAAAACTTAACCACTGATTTCTAGTTGTGTCCACTTTTGGAAGCACAAAGAAACAATGACACACAGCCCCTCCAACACATGGCACGTCCAGCAATAGCTCCACCTTTTTTCTTTGCGTAAACATTTGGCCGGTGTTATTAAAGCAAGTCATTTTAGGGGTATGTGTATAAGTCGTAACTTTTATAAAGAATGTCTCTTTGTATCATACGATCTATTTAAGGAATGTCGTTATCAAACACCTATTTTGTTGTTCTTTTGCTGGTATCTTAAGGACTGTCATGGACATCTGACTCCTGAAGTTTGTGATATTCTTAATTTTCTGCATACTGGCCAATTCACACTGATAGAAATTCATCTTTCCCAATAAGTTAATGTATTAATACAGAATATTACAAAAACATAATGTACTATAATACCTAAAATAATGTAATGACAGATGGAGGTCACTAACTTCCTGTTTTTGGGTCCTTAGGTCAAACTTGTGGTGGCTTGGTACAAGGTCTCAATGGATCTATAGAGAGTCCTGGGTTTCCTCATGGCTACCCCAACTATGCCAACTGTACTTGGATCATAGTCACTGGAGAGCGGAACAGGATACAATTGTCATTTCACACCTTTGCTCTGGAAGAGGACTTTGACATTGTCTCCATCTATGATGGACAACCACAGCCGGGTAACCTGAAGATGAGGTGAGGCTTATGCTCTTTATTTCCTCATTGCTGTAGCTTTGCAGTGTCTTTGCTTTGGCCTTATATACGTGTTCACATGCATTTTTTATGGATTGTAAACTTTTTAAGTGTTTCCCTTGTTTTTCTTTAGTGAAGCATGTGTGTCAGATTTTTTTTTCTGACTGCACTTTATTGAAATATACTAACTTATCCAGCACCATCCTATACAATGGGTGTTGGGTCTGTCTTTTAGATGCAGCTAAAAGAGAAAAAAGCAACAACAAAAAAAAACATTACATTACATTACAGCGACTAATCCAGTTCTTGAAAGCATCAAGGATCAATTTATTGTATTGGGAGGAGTTTGACATGTCTAATGGATTAAGAAATTATTACGAGAGTCAAAATAAAGAGTCAGTAAAATTGAATAGTGTAGTTGTAGAATTTAATTGTTTTTATTATCAAATACATATTTTGTTGTTCTTATGCTTGTATCTCAATGACTGATGTGGACATCTGACTCCACATCTGTCTGTGGTCTTCTTCATATTCTGTGTACTGGTCAGATCACACTGATAGAAGTTAATATTTTCCATTAAGCTTTAATGGATTTTTATATTTTATGGGCATGTTTACCTTTATTAACCCATTTTTTAAGAAATTATTAAGATATACAAAAACCAAGAGTTTCAACTACACTATCCAGCAAAAATGGATAGTGCAGTATACTTTTAAAAAAAAATTATTTTTAAATGACAGAGGGTTAACACATCTTTACTTGAAAATCTGGTAAGAAAAAAAAATACTCCAGTGGGTTTGGCAGGCTGGGGCAAAATCAGTGGGACTGAAGACCAAGGTGGGACCAGAGGAAAGAAGGGAGATGGTGAAGCTAGAGACCCAGAAGACTGTGGCAGAGTAGTGGGCTTAGACGCCTCAGGGTTGACATCCCAGAAGGGCACTTAAGACATGGAATCTAAATGTGTAACGGAGCAGTACCACTGAAGAAGGAGCATTAGAGTAGGAGGCGATGCTTGAACAACTGGGATGAGTCAGGGCTGAGCAGAACAAGTTGAGCCTAAGGAGACACAGGGCTGGGCCGAATTAGCAGAGACGAAGTAGTAGATGGGTTCAGAGGGCATAGGAGTCTCTGGAAGCAGAGAAATCTGGGCACCAAACACTTTTAAATTACTTCAGCTGTAAGAGGATGAGTGAAGCTTCACTCTATGCCTGCAAACTCTAGGAATACTGTCTAGGATGGACGTTGGTGCCGGCCCTTGCACCAGACTAAGATAGATGGGAAATAAACACTCATGTGACAGGGTCTTACTTAGGGTGAATTGCTATACATGGCCTTGTCTTTTATTGGAGGCTTTTAGGTTTTTTGTGTCTAACAGTGAGCAGCTGAGAGGGAAAAATGCCTTCTCTAATGGTGCTCTCCATGGGGCTAAATGTGCGTATACTGTATGGTACTGTTTGGAGGACTCTTTCTGGCCACCATATTTCTCTGGTTTTCAAAAAAACTTGTGTTTTTTTGATTGGTTAGTTTGTTATTTTCTATTGCTACATAGATGTTTTCCAAAGATGATCCCATAGGTCACAAAATTTAATCTCAATACTTTGTTATATACCCTTTGTTGGCAATGACAGAGGTCAAAGGTTTTCTGTAAGTCTTCACAAGGTTTTCACACACTGTTGCTGGTATTTTGGCCCATTCCTCAATGCAGATATCCTCTAGAGCAGTAATGTTTTGGGGCTGTTGCTGGACAACACAGACTTTCAACTTACTCCAAAGATTTTCTATGGGGTTGAGATCTGGAGACTAGCTAGGCCACTGCAGGACCTTGAAATGCTTTTTAAGAAGCCACTTCTTCATTGCCGGGGCGGTGTGTTTGGGATAATTGTCATGCTGAAATACCCAGCCACGTTTCATCTTTTATGCATTTGCTGATGGAAGAAGGTATTCACTCAAATCTCATGATACATAGCCCCATTCATTCTTTTGTTTACACGGATCGGTCGTCCTGATCCCTTTGCAGAAAAACAGCCCCAAAACAATTTTTCCATTCCCATGCTTTACAGGTATGGTGTTTTTGGATGCAACTCAACATTCTTTCTCCTCCAAACATGACAGTTGAGTTTTTATCAAAAAGTTCTTTTTCTTTTAGGTTTCATCTGACCATATGACATTCTCCCAATCCTCTTCTGGATCATCCAAATGCTCTCTAGATGGACATGTACTGCCTTAAGCAGGGGGACACGTCTGGCACTGCGGGATTTGAGTCCCTGATGGCATAGTGTGCTACCGATGGTAGCCTTTGTTACTTTGGTCCCAGCTCTCTGCAGGTCATTCACTAGGTCTGCCTGTGTGGTTCAAGTTGTGTTTTTTTAACGAGAGGCTTAATAACCGCCAGTTTGAAGCCTTTTGGACATATCCTAATGACAATGATGAGTTAATAATAGACAAAAGAGGATTTATGACTTCTGGAAACAACTCTTTTAACAGTTTAGATGGAATAGGGTCTAACATACATGTTGCATACAGCATACAGTGCCAATTAACGTTATTTAACCACACACTTTTTCTTAAGAAAAAGATAAATACATGTTCATATTTGGCAATGGGGGAAAAATACTGTGCAGTTAATTGTGGATTCTGCTATTGAATTATCACCAAATTATAAATGCTTAACTATGATTCAATGTAACTTACCTTTCAAACGCACTGCAAGATAATGGTAGCGTGTAATTTCAGCAGTGGCAGAGATGCGGCGGGGCAGAGTCTAATTACATCTCTATGGAGTTGTTTAACAATGGTCATGGGGAATGTTGTTCCTTGCGCTTGCAGGGAGACCCGTGATCATGTGTGACAATTTGCAGGCTGCCATGTAAAAATATATTGTAAACACATATAATAACAACACAAATTTCTGCATTAAGAAAATGAAGAAAACAAACAGTGTGCGCTGCCTGCCGTATTGGTCTGCGCGATCTTCAGTCAGCAATGAGTCACTAAAATGAACTGAAACTCTTTCGCTTCTCCGTTATTATATTTTAATGCAACCACGCCCCAGTGCCGCAAGCACAATAGATATGATAATCATCCACACAAAGCGCACGCTTTGGATTACCTAAGTCAAAAAGAACGCAGATTCAGAATGCGAGCCACGGAGTGATCATTATAATAAGTGATTAATGCCTATTTTTTTATTAGTTAGCTTGGTATTGTGGCATAAACTTGAACAAAGTTATTGGCTTGTTTTTCCCGAACTATAATACCTGACTGATACACCACTGAATACACCGTGCCATGTTTCCCTGTACATTTTCTTAGCACTATGTGAGAGAGTAGTAATACGAAGGGTGAAAGAGTAGACTTATTAAAACTTACACTCTGTATTATCTTCCTGATCACAGTTGGTGTTTTTTTTATTTTGCACTATTCTTAGACTTTTATAATTTAACATTTAATTTATGTGTAATTTGTGATAACAGCTATATTTTCTGTTATAGTGACTGCAGTAATGCTTTGTAACTCGGTAACTTTGATTGTTCCTAATAAACTGTTTAACTGAACTCACAAATGAATCTCAAGTTTTTTTTTAGTGAGTACTGAACTAAATACTGAACATATATAAACTTATTTTGTCCTCAGATTCTTTTTTGTAACTCTCCTCTCTCATTCACATACCTGTCTGTGGCTCATTATGCAGCTCATTGTGCAGGCCTTTGTCTTCTCAGGTGTGAATCACTGCATTAGTAATGATAGTTCACGCCTTAAAACGTGACTTAAATTATGCTAATCATTATATCACTTTCTGTGAGCAAGTAAACAAGATCATTTTCACATCATTTTGAAGCAAAAACACTAGTAAACCAGCCCATTTCTCAAAAGTCTTGTGAACAAATTTCTTTGTGTTTCATGGTCTTATTTCAGTGACTTCAAAATTTTGACTAGTTCATGACTAGTTTCTTTTTTTTCATCTGTATTTAGTGGTATACAGAAAATTTGAATCGGGTTATATCGAACATGCAGTCAGGATAGCTGATAAAGTTGTGTACTTAATCTTTTTTTTTTGTAAACATGCTATAAACAAATGTAAAAAAAATACAAATTCTTACAGTTTCTGCCTAGTATTGAATATGGGCTCCTGATGCTTTGGGTTAAGGCACCTAAAAAAGGTAGCATCAATTTGTTAATTTTTAATTAGTTATTCATTCATTCATTTGTTTACTTGTTTATTTTTTGTTCTGAAATATTCAAATGAAAAAATGAAGTGCTGCCCTAGTCATTTGTCTATTTGAGTCACTCTTAAAATTCTACTGTACTACTATGAGAAAGTGTCTGCTTTCAAAAGAGACGAGATGGATAGATATATGGCAGATCAAAAAAATTCATACATGCAAAAAACAGACAAAGAACATAGTGCAAATGGTGCTAGCCTATGAATAGCTGCAAGGCTTAGAATAATATTTTCTCCACTCTTTAAACAGTTTTGGAAATGGTGTATTATATACAGTACAGGCCAAAAGATTGGCTTATTCAATGTGTTTTCTTTATTTTCATAACCATTTACATTGGTAGATTCACACTAAAAGCATATCAAATCTATGAATGAACAAATGTGGAGTTATGTACTTAACAAAAAAGGTGAAATAACTGAAAACATCTCTTACTCTGCCTCCCGCCAACCCACTGGTGGGTTCAATATTGCATTATCATAATCATTTTAAAAATTCAATGCGTTGTGCATCACAAACATAAATATATATGGTATTGTTTGAAAGATTAGAACCTCAGCTTTCATGAAAACCCCATCACTTTTGCATTAATGTACATACTACATCTGTATAGAAGAAGATAATAAGGTCTAAATTCGCCCCTCCCACAACGAGCCCCCCTTGAAAAAATGGTATGAGCGATATTAAATTTAATATTTATGTCACATAAACTCACCAAAAATAGAAAAGTCATATATTAATTGAAAGCTCTCACTCTCAAGAATATCACTGTGCAGTTTCACCAATCCACAACTTTACAGTATCATTATTATCAAAAGATTTACAAAAACTAGAGTATTTTCACGTCTGTGAGCATGCATGGCCAAATGACACTGTAATATGTCACGATGTCCAGATCAAAACATGCGATGCAGATAAATACTTTTATTAGATCATCTCTATTAGCCGTGATTTCTGATGAGCTTTTTAGCGATCGATAGCCATGTTGATCATGATTGTAGACCAAACAAAGCACAAGATCTCCCTTCGCAAAGTTAGGAGGCTATTGTGAATTAGCGTGCGCATCGGTTATAATATTTCTCGATGTCTGTTGCATGCATATTTTGTATTGTTGCATGCATTTGTTCATGAAATACACAAATACAACGTTTATAAGTGAATATATGTGGGTAGGAGGCTTTTTTAAATTCAGGTATGTTCTATTCTTTCTGAAATAAAAAATGTACACCGTAAAAGTAGACTTGGAGACACCAGTGACTCCTTTCAGATAAATGTCAATAACTTTTTTTAGAAGGTGATATCAAGAAAAATGTTTTTTTTCCCCGTTTACTGCCACATAGAGGATTCAAAAGAAACTTTCCGTAAAAAGGTCCTAAATTACGGACTCTCAAATAAAAACTTAATTTAAAAATTAATCAAAATCTGACTTTTTATCCTTATTTATCATACAATTATGAATAAATACAATAACATATATGCAGTATTCCACAACTGTGTTAAAATGTAGACTGTTTTCTGTAAAATGAGACCATTTCTATCTATTTACTCCAATAAATGTGGGTAGGACGCAATATTAAATTCAGGTATGCCCACTCCTTTTAGCAATCAAAAATGGAGACTGTAAAAGTAAATAAATATTAGTATTAGTAAATAAAATATTAATTAAAAACAGTATCAAAAATGACTTTTTATGTGTTTATCATAAAATTGTGAATTTATACATTATAATATATGCAATATTCCACTACTGTCTTAAAATTCAGAGGGTTTTCTGTAAAATGAGACAATTTTTATCTATTTACTCCAATGTATGTGGGAAGGGCACTCTTTTAAATTCAGATATGCCAAATCCTCTAAAAAATTCAAAATATGCTGCAGAGTTTAAGTGGATTTATTTTCTAGTTTCTTCAAAATATCCAACCGTTGCTTTGATTACTGCTTTGCACACTCTTGGCATTCTCTCGTTGAGCTTCAAGAAGGTAGTCATCTGAAAGGTTTTCCAACAGTCTTGAAGGAGTTCCCAGAGGTGTTTAGCACTTGTTGCCCCCTTTGCCTTCACTCTGCAGTCCAGCTCACCCCAAACCATCTTGATTGGGTTCAGGACCGATGACTGGTGGAGGCCAGGTCATATGCCGCAGCACACCATCACTCTCCTTCTTGATCAAATAGCCCTTACAAAGCCTGGATGTGTGTTTGCGGTCATTGTCCTGTTGAAAAATAAATGATCATCCAACTAAATGCAAACCGGATGGGATGGCATATCGCTACAGGATGCTGTGGTAGCCATGCTGGTTCAGTGTGCCTTCAATTTTGAATAAATCCCCAACAGTGTCACCAGCAAAACACAAGGATCTCAAATTTGGACTCATCAGACAAAAGCACAAATTTTCACTGGTCTAATGTCCATTCCTTGTGTTTCTTGGCCCAAACAAATCTCTTCTGCTTGTTGCCTCTCCTTAGCAGTGGTTTCCTGGCAGCTATTTGACCATGCCATGTCTATATTGACCATCTGCTGCTAGAACTCTGTGTGGCATTTATCTAGTCTCTGATCTGAGCTGCTGTTAACTTGCGATTTCTGAGACTGGTGACTCTAAACTTGTCTTTAGAATCAGAGGTTACTCTTTGTCTTCCTTTCCTGGGTCCTCATGTGTGCCAGTTTCACTGTAGTGCTTAACGGCTTTTGCAACTCCACTTGGGGACACAATTAAAGTTTTTGCAATTTTCCGGACTAACTGACCTTCATTTCTTAAAGTAATGATGGCCACTAATTTTTCTTCAGTTAGCTGATTGGTTCTTGCCATAATATGAATTTTAACAGGTGTCCAATAGGGTTGTCAGCTGTGTAGTAACCTTATTTCTGCACAACACAACTGATGGTCCCAACCCCATTGATAAAGCAAGAAATTACACTAATTAACCATAATATGGCACACCTGTGAAGTAAAAACCATGCCTTCAGTGAGAATCTACCAATGTAAATGGTCATGAAAATAAAGAAAACAAATTGAATGAGAAGGTGTGTCCAAACTTTTGATCTGTACTGTATGTGACCTGGTATTTGTAATATTTGACGTCCATGTCCCATTTAAATACTCTTTTGCAGTAAGATGTATTTAGATGGCCTAGAGTTGGTACAGGATACAGCTACTTGTTTTGTGATAAAGTGAGATTTATTGCTGCTGCACTTTTGACATTCCTCTGGGGTACTGTGTGGAACAACATCAACAGTCCTGAGGTAAAAAAAAATAAACATGGATTGCTGTCAGTTCACAAAGAGCATGACTACAGACAAATACTCTAGAATATCCTTTGCATTTCTGTAGGAGAAAAACAAATAAATCTAGAGACAAGTGGATGATTCAAAGTTTTATTTGGAAGCTTTTGCTTTACAAAGATTAAATTACATTTATATTTGTAATGTATATCTCATATTATCCAAACTGCACAAATACATTCTTTATCAGTCTTAGTTTTTTTTTTCTTTCCTTTCTTTCTTACATACAGTATATTGCCCCTGTCATATAACTTTTCTGTCTGGTTTGGGAGCTGCATCTACTAACCCACAGCAGATGCTGGACTTTGAATCACAATTATGCTGAATGTTTTAGAGATTAGAGATGTCACAAGAAAGAGGCTTGAGTGATGTCACAAGAAAGAGGCTTGAGTGATTTATGCACATGAATTGCAATTGTATGTGGCACATTTGAAATAGCTGATACACACAAACCTGTAACCGCTTATCATTTGAATGTGTGTTGCTTGTTGCTTCTGATACACTTTCAATTAGTTTTTTTCATGTTAAGGGTCCCATATTGTACAGGTTTTCATGGAGTACAGAGTTTTATTTTAGGTGTTGATGTCCTTAAGGAATATTTATTTGTGGTATAGGTAACAAAAACATCTCATGGTTACACATGCAACCCTAGTTCCTCAAAGGAACGAGACACCGCATCGACAGGATGCTATGGGAACGCCTCCAGTGTGGCGGCTCTGAATCGTGTGTGAAATCAGCCAATTAATTTTTGGGACATCATAGGCAGGTGACGTCACTGACCAGGAAGCATAAAAGCACGTGGAATGGTGCCAGCTTCAGCTCTTGTCATGAAGTGAGCGCCAGCAGGGATGCCGGAAATGTGACTATGAGACGCAGTGTGCAATGAGACGCACACATGCAATTTAGCTTTTGCTGACCAGGCTCCCAGAAGGGAGGAGGATTGAAGGCATGTAGCACAAGTGACTGTGGTGTGACTGTAGGTACCTAACAGCTGTAACCTGCTTGAGGGTACAAGAAGATGGGAAAGGCCACTGAGATTCTCCGACCTGGGACCTGGCTGTAGGACCCCACTATTGCAAAAAAACAAATAACACCATTCTCGCAATCCAAATCTCGGTCACTCATAACCGCTCACCAACCAATGATGAACGCATCCATTGCTAGCGTTAAAATTGACGAGTCGGAGCTCCCTCGATATGCAAATGAATGCCCTGGAGTTGCAATGGAGCCAGCGCAGCATCCAGTTACTTCGTAAACGTGCAGGGTGAGAGTGCAAGGCCAAAGGTAAGACAGATATTGGTACGCTTTTCCTTTAAAATCAAACCGAGGACTTCCTGTAAGAAGGATGGATCGGTATGTGAAGTACTTGTCTTTTAAATCTATTGTGTCCAGTCCTCGGACCTGATTTGTGACACGCTTGAAAGTGAGCATCCTGAACTTCAGCTTCTTCACTGAGCAGTTCAGTAACTTGAGATCTAAATTGGGCCTCAGCCCCCCATCCAAGAAGTAGCACCCTTAGAACCCGCCCTGTCGTGAGGAGGGACCACCTCAATGGCCTCCTTCCTCAGGAGAGTATCTACTTCTTGTTTCATAACCAATGCCTGCTTAGGCCCACTCTGTCTACAGGGTGCAGGACCCAAAGGGACCCATTTGGCAGTCGATCACTGCTAAATAGTCTATTTTAGCAATCAGTAGAGACTGTTCTCTGGTATACTAAGAGCTGCTAGCATGGTGTCCTGAAGCGAAGGACCGGCAGGGGAAACCTCCCAAGGAGGTAGCGAGCATCTCAGCTACTCTACGTTTCCGGGCAGAACTGAAAGCAGTGCTCGCTGGAGACTGCTGTGCCCTTGAACATTGGTAGGGTTAGCAGATCAATCTCCTGAGGACACTGAGGAGAGATGTACACCGTGTAATGTGGTGTATGCCACTCTTCCTCCGAGGGGCCTGCCCTCTGAAGTCCTGTAGCGTCAGGTCTACTGAAACAACGGTCCTCAGATCACATTATCACCCATGATTATGGGAACCAGTCCCTTTAATGGTAGAGAGAAAAATGGTAGGATTTCCAGTCAGGATTTAGACCGTATCATAGTACTGAGACTGCTCTAATTAGAGTTACTAATGACCTGCTTCTA